>CAVNZG010000155.1:0-17451 GCA_963693315.1 Diogma glabrata
AACGTTTCCATCAGATTGTCGGCACGTTTTGCCAACAACGTTAATGGCAAATCGTTTTCGAAAGACGATAAAACAAGTTGGATGCTTTCAGGAAGACGTTCCATCCAAAGTTGTTTGATAATAGCAACTGTGTAGGTTTTTTCATCACCTAATACTAATTTATGCAAAATATTATTAATTTTTGCCTTATCGCTGTCGCCCAAAATTTTAATTACCTCCGTCTTAAAGGTAGTATAAGGAGTATCACCTATCTCTTTAAGGAGCAACGGTGCCAATTTGTTGTGCAATCGTGAATCCATTGCACTAAAATGCATGTGAATATTTTGGTCATTTCCGACCTGACATTCGAACAAAAAAAATTTAGTTCCAACATCCTAAACTAAACAATTGGGTTTTTGGTCAAACAAATTTTGCGGAGCTTTAAATTTAACAAAATTAATATTGCTCACTGTAGCTAAATCTGGTTCAGTTGTTGGAGGCTGTGAGCAAGGGTGGTGGCATCTACGCTGTGCCATGAACTGTTGATGGGCAAAACTGCTGCAAGTTTTGCTTGTATAATATCAGCTAACTGCTGATGAGTCGTTAACATGGGTGCATCATTACCACCCAAGGACATTCCCAGGTGAGGCAGGACGCGAGGGAGAATTGTTTGAGGAAGCCATAGTTTTAAAATTAAAACAAAAATAAAATAAAACCAACCGCAATAATCACAAAACAAAACAAAACGATTTTAATAAAACAAAACATTTCAGAACAAATAAGAGATAATCCAGATACTGCTAGAGGCGATGAGAATTGCTGGGATGAATTTTGGTATTTAATAAATTTATCCAATGAAGCTTCCAAATTTTAAATTATTACATTTTAAGTTATACACTGTTTAACTTTGGCACTTGGCGTAAGTTTTCAAATAAGATAATGTCAATGTCTTGTTACTTTTACGCAAAATAAATTATTTAATAAGTTTTTAATCCAGATTACTCCAGAAGATGGCCTAACAAGCTGAAATATATATAGAGTAACAGTAAAAATTATAAAAAACTTTTGTTTTCTTTAATTTTTCTATTAAACTTATTAAATAAGTTATTTGCGTAAAGTAACAAGAGATTGACATTATGTTATATGAATAGTGTCTTTCAATTTAACATTGCGTCACACCTATTGACAGACACTTTTAAATTATATAGGGGACTGACAGGTTGCACGAGACCCAACTTGTTTCTAGCACGTATACTACAGAAGGCCATAGGCCATGTCACAGTGACGGACCCTTTACTTATTTTGTTCGAGTTTTTCCAATTTTTAAGTTGATAAGAAAATTTTTTTTGAAATTTCTCAACTTTGAGCTAAAGTCGCCACGTGATAAAATGAAATTCATACAGATAATAAAATATAATAATAAAAAATAAAAAGTATAAAAGCTTATAATAAAATGTATAAAAGCAACGATCAGCTGGTATATCGACCAACTGACTCTCAAAAAGCAAAAAAAATGTATGTCTCTGCTGGCCGTCACAACCGTCCGTTATAGAAAAAACCGCTGGATCGATTTCAAAAAAGTTTGTTTTAAAAAATAGGTTTATAGATCCCCTATCCGCCAATCAACTGATCACTTTTCAATTGTTTATGGTGTTAACATGCTTCATATAAGTTTTTAAAGCGGAATCAAATGACTTGTGGAATTCGTTTTTTTTACCAGTTTTAAAAAATTCCCACAACCACCCAACCACCTGAAATAGTTGTGAGATCTTTAATTGCCGATTTTTTATATTGCCGAAGTTTTCAATTGACTGCGCTATGTCGCGATAATAAATAAAAATATGAACTCGGTGTTGTTTTAGTTTATATTGAATTAGTTCGGCTCCGAGAGTCGATTCAAAATTTCCTCGACCATCACAGCTTGGGCCCTGACATTCGACACTAACCAATAAAAAAACATTTTGTTCTTTATATTTGATGTTAAAATTTCTATTTTATATTTTGTTAATATTGAGTTGTTCATTATTTCATTACGTGTCATGCATTCAGTACATTCGCATAACAGATATCTAGTATTTAGGTGATTTTCAAGTTTCAAACAATACTGCATAAAACTTGTATGGAGATGTGACGTTTTTATCGATTTATGGCAAGTTTTATGCAGCAACCGTCCTGTTCTGACTAGTTTTTGATTATGTATATGGATATCCAGAGCCTCCATCCAGCATCTTATTACAAATTTTTTTTGAAAAAAAAATAACGAAAAGAGTTGCCAAAATGGCATATGTTAAGGCGTTAAGCTAACCCATGCTTTTTTTAAATCAGCAAAAAAAAGTTATTATAAAATCTTGACTAACTATATATAACTATATATAATCTGAAAGAGACCAAAACACGTATCGTGATGAAGATTGAGATGAATTCAATAACGGGTACAGGAATGCCAGCATGCTTTGTGGATATTTTTGGTTTGTACGGGGAAATGACGTTTTATCGATTTGTGGCAAGTTTTTATACAGCAACCATCCAGTTCTGATTAATTTTGTTTATATGGATATCCAGAGCTTCCATCCATCATCTTATTTCAATTTTTTTGGAAACAAAGAATCGAAAAAACTTGCAAAAAGGCATACTTAAACCCAAGGTTTTTTAAAATCAGAAAAAACAGATGTCATAAATTCTTGCGAACGATATATAATCTGAAAGAGGAGACCAAAACACGTATGAATACGTATTAATTCAATAATAATAATAAAAGTGCAAAAAGAACATGTTTTACATAGGCATAAATAGTACATTTTTATTTTTATTGGAAACAATGAGCGTTATGTTTCAAAAACAATAAGCACATCAAATAATAAATATAATAAAATTAAAAATGTTTAAAATAAACCATTTACCCTAAACAAGAGAAGGATTTCTTTTATTATAACTATTAAATTTTTAGAACGTAAGGCGAACGTTCTATATTTATTTTATGTATTAAGAGAAGAGATAAATGCGTTTTTAGAATGTATCCTCTCCAACAATGAATTCATCCTTAAATTTGTTCAACTTTTGTATTAATTCATCAATTGAAACTTCGCCATGAATTTTATTATCCCTTGTACGAACATTTACTGTAGATGATGATCGCTCTTTTTCTCCAACAACTGAAATTAAAAAAAAGAACATTTCAAATTAATGTTTTGCTAATACATAACCTGACAGAATTGCAAACATTATATACTAACCTAATATAAAATTAAACTGTGCCAATTGCGCATTACGAATCTTTTTATTCATTGTGTCGCCTGCATCAGTATCTGTCTCAACCATAAAACCGGCATCATGTAATTTATGCTTAACAATTTCTGCATATTCATCAAATTGTGGACCAACAGGGACAATCATAATTTGCCTTGGTGATAACCAAAATGGCCATTTTCCCGCATAATTTTCTGTTACAATAGCAATCATACGTTCAACGGAACCTAAAATTGCACGATGAATTATCACAGGTCGTTTTTTATCACCAGTTTCTGATACATAAGACAAGTTGAATCTAATCGGTAGTTGAAAGTCTAATTGAATTGTTGCACATTGGTGGGGTCGCTTCAATGCATCCATAATTGTAATATCAATTTTTGGACCATAAAACGCTCCATCACCTTCGTTTATTTTCCACGGCAAACTAAAACCATCAAGTGATTCCGATAGTGCTTTTTCAGCTTCATTCCATATCTCTAGTTCTCCTAAATATTTTTCTGGACGAGTAGATAAACATAAATTAAAGGTAAATCCAAGTATGGAATAAATATGCTGCAAGAAATTTAAAGCATTTGTAATCTCTTCTTTTATTTGTTCTTGAGCACAGAAAATATGTGCGTCGTCTTGTTGGAAACGACGAACTCGCGTTAAACCAGTTAAAGCTCCGGATAATTCATTTCTATGTAAAACACCAAAATCTGCTAATCTTATAGGCAATTCACGCCATGATCGAATACGATTGTCGAAAATTAAACAATGTCCCGGACAATTCATAGGCTTTAACGCAAATACCTCTTTTTCTACTTCAAATGAAAACATATTTTCTGCATAATGCTGCCAGTGACCTGAAGTCTGCCATAACTTAGAATTATAAATGTTTGGTGAAATTACTTCCTGAAAACCACGTTTCCGATATTCTTTTCGTATGAGATCCATTAATGTATTATATATGTGTGCCCCTCTCGGTTGAAAGAAACACGAACCCGGCGACAATTCATGGAAGAAATATAATTCCTGTTCTCTTCCAATTTTTCTGTGATCACGTTTTGCTGCTTCTTCTTGTATTTTTTCCCACTCCTTTAGCTGTTTTGGATCGGGAAATGAAATACCATAAACACGTTGTAATGTTTCCGCATCAGCTTTACCTTCCCAATAAGTTGATGAATTTTTTGTAACTTTCATAGCTTTTATTTTTCCAGTATTTCGAACGTGTGGACCACGACATAAATCAATAAGAGGACCACATCGATATACAGTAGTGCGATCTTCTGTTACCTTTTCGTTTAAAATCCTAACCTTGAATTCATTATACTCAAACATTTTAAGTAAATCTGATTTTTTCATTTCCAACCGTTCGAATGGTTGTTTTTCTTTAACTATTTTTTTGATTGAGTCTTCCATAACATTATAGTCATTTTGGGAAATCCCATCTCCTTCTATAAACATATCATAATAAAATCCGTTTTCTATTGGAGGTCCGTAACATAAATGGCCACCATAAATCTGAAAATCAAATTTAATATAGTAATACATATGTATACATTTTTTTCTTTAAATAAAAAGTGATGTGTAATAAGAATTACAATATGTATATGTAACAGTACATAATAATATTTTAAGTTCCCTTGTCTCCAAAACAGTTCATCATAATTCCTCCGAAACATAATAGGTAATCCCTATTATGCTGACATTATAATATATGTATAATTCGAAATAATGTCAAAGCTTGATGATAGGATGATGCTTCGGAGTATCTTCAGTGATGATACAATTCAGGACTAATAGCCCCCTTGTTTACTTCTCAAGTAAGGCGTATTAGATTCCTAATTGGTGGAATTATATTCCCCAGCATTCATCCTATAGTTCAGGGTACAATTTAAAAATAACTATGTAACTTTGTAATATTGGCGAAAGATTAAACCATACTAAAATAAAATATAAAAAAAGAAATAAAAAAAAAAAATATTTTAACTTTTGGTTTCATAATACAGTGCACTAAACAGATATGCGAATATTCGTGGCGAAGATGATAACTATCAATGGTAGAAACAGTATCAGATAACTTATTGGAAGGACTATTTTATAATACTATTTATTGAATATGAATATAAATCATGGTCATACGTATATACATTTTGATCGTTTTGTTCAAGATAATCAGAAAACAGATGTTCTGATTGGCTTTAGATTTGCAGAAATCGATACGATATCGCTCATACTCAGAATGGTATTGAATGGTAGAAAAGTCGCACATGGAGTGTTTTTTGATTTTTTTAAAATATAAAATGTGTTTTTACTACAAAACAAATTACAATGTGTCACAACACAAAAAAACCTTTTAAGATCTAGGTAGATCTCATGTGTCTCAACAAAATGCGTTCCAAGCAAATGTACGCAAATATTGTTCGATTTATTTTTTCATATTTTTTTATAAGCCTAAGCAATAAATCCTTTTTTTTGCCGTATGTGTTCCATATAAGAGCGTAGGCTGCCAAAAAGTGTCCGTCACCTATGTTAATTTCATGAATTTTATAGTTGAGTTTCCCTTGAAGACTTAATTTAATCGATTAGTATTTATATCGGTGATCAGCCCATAGTTATCATGATCATCTACATATAGTAGTTTATTATCGGTTAATGAGTCAGTGTCACACGCTGCACTACTGAATGATATATTTAACGCTAATCTGTCAGGTTTAATAAAGCGCTGGTTGTGCAACTACCTAAGAGACCGCCAAACATACGTTGAGTTCCGTAACTGTAAATCTAAGATGAGAGTGGTCACGCAAGAAGTTCTCTCACCTTCATTATTTAATCTTTACCTAAGTAGTTTACGGCACCACCAGAAGGAATACCCATCACGTCATATGCAGATGACTGCACGGTGCTGGCAACAGAAACAACCTGGAACAACTCACTTATGTTCTGAACACCTACCAACAACACTTGACTGAACGGTTTAAAATAAAAAAAATTGAAACTGTCCACTGAAAAGTCCACTTCCACCCTTTTCATCACATGGACGAAGGAGGTAAATACAACACTTAACATCTGTATTGACAACATACTCATTCCTAAGGTAAAAAATTCGAGACTGTTGGGCCTAACATTTGATTCACTACTTAAATTCAACGCTCATAGTCAACAGGTACACTCGAAACTGAAAAACAGAAATAATGCACTGAAAGCACTAGCCGGTATTTCATGGGCAAGGATAAAAACACAATAATAACAGAATATAAAGCAATAGGAAGGCCTTTCTTAAATTACGGTGCACCCATATGGACACCCAAAGTCGCTAACAATCACTGGAATAAGTTTCAATTAACACAGAACGCAACCTTGCGTACCGCAACCGGATGTTATTTGATGCCCGACCGAGATCACCTGCACGGGGAATGTAACACATTGCCAGTACGTGAACATAACGAAATGCTTAACAAACAATATTTATGGGCCTGCCATAAAGAGCAACATATTCTTACAAGATGTTAGAAACAATCAAGTCATAGCTAACATCGACAAGCGTACGTATAAAACGGGCTTAAAAAGTAAAAATACCAAAATTGTTAAAGACACAATAAAAAACTACGCCCCAACTCAATAGCAAGCCAACACAAATCGCCGCCGAAGAGGTTAAACTACCACGCAGCACCAGAACCATCCTAGGGCAGTTAATATCCGGTTGGTCACGCATCTTAAATAACTAAATGAGTGACTGTAGCACAACCACAATGCAGAACGACACCAATCACTGATATTGAAACAGATGCCAATTGGTCAGTTATATTGATTTTAACCATAACAGTACGTTATTAGAACAGTTAATTATTGTAAAATGTCAAAATAGAGATCGTCCAAAAAAATCAGTAGGGCGATAAAAATAACCATATTTTTTTAAATTACACATAAAACTCAAAGATTACTTAATTCATCTGAACTTTATACGACATTATCAAGATTTCCAATTATTAAACCTTAGAGATATATATCGGCCTTCAGATTATTTAATATGGAATTAAAAACAGTCAAACAGTACAAGTGAACTTTCATAGAAGAAATTTTTTAAAGAATAAAACAAAAGTGGTTTTTAAATTTACCTTTTCCATAGCTTCTCCCAAAATATGAGCTGAACTGTGCCAAAAAACTGCCTGTGCTTCTTCATCATCAAATTTTAATAACTGCAGTTTACAATCACGTTCAAGGGGCCTATCTAAGTCCCATAATTCACCATTAATTTTCGATATAACAGTATTATCAGCTAATCCTTGACTAATTCCTTTTGCGACATCGTACGGTGTTGTTTGCCATGCATTACCATCTACCACTTTGCCATCAGGCAATGTGATTTTTATTGGTGTTTTAGCTTTATTTTCCAGCTCTTGAGCATATTCAACTTTAAGTTGATTCCACAATTTTAAAACGATTTTCAATAAATTCTGGTGGTGGGGCTAATTCTTTAAGCTCTAGAATCAAAAATAAAAACAATTTTTTAACAATTTATATTCAAATTGAAAGAGATAACCATGACAACATATTGTTTTTTCCTGAAACAATTGTCAATGGCAGAATATAGAAGCTGGATGTCAATACCTAAGAACGCGAACATAAGGCCTGAAAATAATTTCTTTTTAAATAAAAAGTGTTGTGTAATAGGAATTACAAAATGTGTCACAACACAAAGATACCTTTTAAGACCTAGGTCCCACAACAACATGCGTTCTTAGGTGATGGTGGTCGCTTTTTTTAAAATGTTTGTGGATTGAAGGCACTTGAGATTTTTGAAAAAAATAACCCTGACATATTGTTTCTTGCCGAAACAATTGTCAGTGGCAAAGAATCGAAACTGGATCTTGATAAATACCGGATACCTACTTACGAATTGGAACATTCTTTTTATAATAAGCATGGTGTCTGAGTATTTGTTCGAAATTCACTTTCATGTATGAGAATTAAGGCTTACGAGTTGAACTCTAACCTCTAGCCATAACCTCTAGCACTGAAGATCTCAGGTGTTGATGAAACTATGTTTATACTAGGATTATACAGATCCCCAAATCCCTCCCCAGGATGTCCATTTTTCGATCAAATATCGGCTAATCTAGACAAATTTACCACGGACTATCCCAAAGCAAGACTGATAATTTTTGGAGACTTTAATATTCATAATAAATAATGGCTTAAGTATTCATCGCGCACTGACGACATAGGAAGACAAGGCGAACTGATACTAGCAGATTATCACGATTTGACGCAAATGATAGTGTCCCACTAGAATCCCAGATAATTCACATCATAACAATAATTTGCTGGATCTGTTTTTGAAAAACGAACCAGATTTTTTTTTTAAATCTAAGTTAGGCATGTTTAGTGTTAATTATAATAAATTATTAATCATCCGAAGATACCATGCCAACTAGGGATTAGGATTAAGTTTGAATAAATTAAGTTTCTCTAAGAAATTTATGGACGTTAATTTTAAAATTTTGGGTAGCGAAATCCGAAATTCGACGTCCACGCCGTGCTGCCTGCGTAATGCTGACAGAATTAGGTTGGTGTATTGGAGACAAGCAGAGTAAAACTGCTTAGTCAATGACGCTACATCACGGCGAATTGGCGCCTTACAAACAATGCGACTCGAGCGTCTGTTCTCCATGTTAGGGGCGGCTTGGAGCGGGCGTCTGTCTTGAATCAAGCGGCTCGCTATGACATAGGACGATGACTAGGACGATGAATCAAGCGGCTCGCTATGACATATGACATATAAACGTGTAAAAAGGTTGTTTCTGGTGACCTTAATATGCAGAACGAACCCATTCACAAAAATTTGGGTTGGGCCTCCTAAGGTTAATACCCTAACCCTGAAAAAAAAAACTTTGTTAAATTTGGAAATCAGAAAGAGAATAAGAGACCCGGCTTTCAAAATAGAATTTTACCTGGACGTGAAAAAGAACCAGACTACCGAATCGGAACGTGCGCAGCCTGAGCGCTCCTGATGCTCTTTTAAGTCTAGAAACAAAGGCTGAGAGATATAGGATGGATATTATTGCTCTACAAGAAATTAGACATCCGATAATTGGAAAACAAGATTTGGATAGTCACTCTCTATACTGTAGTGGTCATCCTTCTCGAAGAGAATTTGGAACTGGCTTTCTTGTGCACGCATACAAGAAACCGTGATGAAATTTATCCCGGTCAGTAAGAGGATCTGCTACCTACATGTACGCGGTACATATAACAATATTTCTCTTTTTGCCGTGCATGCACCTACTGAAGCTAAGACCGTCGACGAGAAGGATAATTTCTACATAGCACTGGCAGAGGTTATGAAACAAACACCAACACGCGACTTCATTATGGTTCTTGGTGACTTTAATGGGCAGGTTGGAAGAGATATCTCTTATGTAAATGTGGTGGGTCCCAACAGCCTGCATTCGAATTCGAATGATAATGGTGAGAGAATAACTGAGTTTGCATTATCAAATAATTTGAGAATTGCCAGTACGTTCTTTCCGCATCGATCGATTCATAAGCAGACTTGGGTCTCACCGAATGGAAACACTCGAAATCAAATTGATCACGTTCTAGTAACAGAACGTTTCTTTTCGAGCGTTCTGGATGTGTGGATCCTTTAGAGGTCCATACATTGGAAGTGACCACTTCCTTGTATGTGCTACGATAAGGTTCCACTTCCCACATCCAGGCATTCCAAAATTCAATCAACGGAAACGTTTTAACATCTCATCATTAAAGAATGCTGAAACGGAAGAGAGATATCAAATCCATATTGCCGAAACATTGGATAAATCAGAAACCATTAATGGACACGTCGGGAAGTCGTGGTATTTGCTCAAAGATGCTGTTTTAAGCGCTGCTGAGGGAACACTTGGACGACCACAGAACCACTCGCAGAAGCCATGGATAGATCAAGCATGCCTTGACGCTATTCAATACAAAAGAGATCTGAAGTGTCTACAAGGAAGCAACACCAGGTCCACGAAGGAGAACTATAAACTGGCAAGACAAGCCGTTACAATGCTATGTAGACGAACGAAGAGAGAATGGTGGAAGAGACAGGGTGAGAAGATTGAAAGCTTCAATAAGGAACATCAATCGCGTAACTTCTTTCAACAGGTTAAAACCTTAAGGAAGGGCCCTCAAACTAGATCAACTGCTATTCAAATGAAGATGGGAAGCTACAAGTAGACCTTAAAAATATTTTAGATACTTGGGTCAATTATTTTGAGAATCTTCTCAACTTAAGTGACCAGCAACAAGTCGGGCGACGAGCAAAGCATATTCGTGCATCAAAGGTACATGTGGACGAACCAACCAAAGAGGAATTCGAAGCGGCGCTGTCAAAATTAAATAACGCAATAAAGCACCTGGTATCGACGATATAACATCCGATATGATTGTACATGGTGGTGAAACTCTATCCTTAAGATTGTTTGACCTTGTTCAAATGATCTGGAGGACTGAAACCATGCCACAGGACTGGAACACAGCTATGCTGATACCAATCCATAAAAAAGGTAATGGCCTACAATGTGCAAACTACAGAGGAATCGCTCTCCTTTGCACAGCATATAAGATCTTTTCCTACATTTTGCTATCCAAAATCAATCCTTTTGCTGAACAACTGTTTGGAGAATATCAGTGTGGTATCCGGCGGGGCCGAGGTACTACCGATGCACTTTTCTCGATAAGAATGATTTTGGAAAAGTGCCGAGAGTTCAACATACATGTGCACCAACTCTTCATTGATTTCAGGCAGGCCTACGACTCTCTCGAACGAGAGACTCTATGGTCTGCTCTGGTGTCAATGGGAATTCCTGGTAAACTGGTATCACTATGCAAAATGACAGTACAGAACTCTCAATGCTGTGTACGAGTAGAGAACGAAATATCAAAGTTTTTTAAAGTCGACTCCGGTTTAAGACAAGGTGACTTACTTTTTATACTTTTTATACTTTTCTCCTATACTTTTTAATTTAGCCTTGGAATACGCGTGCCGTCAAAAGAAACTACCGACTAATAACAATGATGTTGTCATCCTCGGCCGAAGTTCGGCTGTTCTGAGTGAAACGTTCAAGTCGCTTGAGAGTGGTGCTAGAAAAATTGGTCTGCAAATTAACTACAATAAAACCAAACATATGAATGTTTCAAGGAGGCTGAGAAGAAAGATTTGATATGCGGCGATGAACGAAGTGAGGGAGTTGAATCTTTTAAATATTTGGGATCAATACTTGACTCAAACAACAGCATACTTACAGATATAAAAGCTCGAATCGCTGCAGGTAATCGAACTTTCTACTCAATTAATCCTCTCCTTGGATCACCGTATGTATCAACTAACACCAAGCTCAAGTTATACAAGACATTGGTTAGACCGGTTGTGATGCATGGGTCACAAACGTGGACCCTTGCACAAAATGACGAATCGCATTTATCTGTATTTGAGCGTAAGATCCTACGCTAAATTTCATTATAATATAAGCGACATTATCATTAATAATATCATTAATATAATATTTTCATTAATATAAGCGACACAAATTAAGACGGAATGCGGCGGTTTATTCCAAATCGATTAAACATTCCTAAAACTGAGCCTTGGTTCACGCGGGATGTTGATGAGGCAGTCAGGAATAAACGCAAAGCATTTAAGACGTATAACTCAAATAAAACACCTGAAACCCATAGCGCCTATAAGAAAGCCAGAAATATTAGTAAATACAAAATAGACTTGGACAAAGACGCGTTTATCCAGAAGAAAGCAAAGAAATTCGCCCAGCACCCATCTGGCTCACCTTTCAGGCAGTTAAATCAGTCCAGAGTAAATGTTTGAAATTAACTCCTGAAGACTGCATTTGGGTATTTCCTTCGGAGTTTCCAAAACTGTCGAATTTAAAGCAAAGCGTTCTGCGAACAATTGAAGATTTTATTTTTGATCAAGTGGCAGTAGTAAATAAGACACCTATTCACACTCAACGCTTAGAGGTCAAAATATCGTAAGACTAGAATATATATAGTATTGTCACCGTTGTAGCCCAGTTGTTAAAGTGCTGCCCTTGTAACTCAAGTGTGCCGGGTTCGATTCCATGGTGGCCACTTTTCTTATACATTGAACAGAATGTGTTTTCAGACCTAGCCGTTTGTTTAATCATTCTAAATGTATGGAAAAAGATAACAGGTCAATATGGTTTTCTGGGGATAATAAAAAGCTATTTAGCTAAGTTGATTCAATGCAAAACATGTTGATTTGATTCGAAAAAAAATCACCGTGGTTGTTTAACATATGCAGAAGAAATATTGCTATATCTGCCAATGACGTTGTGTTGAATAAGTTAACGGTTTGCTAGTGATTGGTATATTAGTACTTTAGAAACTAACTAGTAGGAACTAACCCTCTAGATTTAAAACTTATTGTAATCGACCCGTAATAATTATGAAATGTCTAACTTTTAGCAAAACAAAATATGTATGAGTTTTAGAAAAATCTAAAAAAAATAAATAAAGTCGACCAGACCTCCCCCAATGTTCCATAACTAAGATTGACAGTGACCCCTAAGATATTACATTGGCTAGTGATATTTCACTACTATTGCCAGTGGTATAAGATATCTCATATTAATTCATACGTCAATAGCAGAGACTGGAATACGCGAGTTGTCACATCCGTAGATCAAACATGAAAAAAATTACATCAAACATTAAAATTAACAAAAACTAATTCCCCAATGTGTCCAAATTTAGATGTTAATAAAAATAAAATTAGGAGAAAAAATTAGGATACATTCAAATTGAGATAGGGTAGAGACATATCGAAGCAATGATGAACACCGTTCGCATCGAATAGGCAAATTAACATATTATAAAGTAATATTAAATAAACCTCACTTTTTTTATCACCATCGCCAGAAAGCTCTTCTTTCTTTTGTTTTTCTTTTTTCATTTTAGATGCCTAAAAATTGTATAAAAAATAATTATTTTATTATATATTAAAAATTGTTCTATTTAATTGGTTGGTTTAAAGTTGAATTGCAATAACTGAGAAACGTGTGATTCTATGTAAAACTGATTTCATCATCAATTTTGAATGATTAATCACTAAACAATTACAAAAAAAAGTTTTTAAATCTCCTGATTTTATACTTTTCTAACACAAAATATTTTTTAAATTGATATATAAAGGTTAACATAAAAGGTAAAGCAAAAGTTATCACATTTATTTTTTTTTGTTTTAAATCTTTGCAAAACGAACCAGAGTTGCGAGTGATCTCTGATGATGTTTAACGAGTTGTTTTGTAATTCTATTAAAACCTTTGGTAATTGGCATCGTTATTATTTTCATATTGATTTATTTTAGATAAATATATATTATTGTTTCATGCCTTTTTATTTAAATCCAAATTATTTAATTCCGGTACCACGTTGTCAACCATTTTTAAGAGCTTTTTAAACACAATAATAATTTGACATTACTAAAATATTGCATCATATAAAAAAATCAATATGGCAACATTAAAATGTACATAGTTTTTTGTAGTCATTCAGGTAAATGAAATATGCTATCATTTAGGATTAAAACAAAAATCTTACATTTTTCTTTTTGTTACCGCTTGACATTTCAACTTTACTTGCACCTTTGTAGTTTACCAACGCACTTTTAAAATATTGAGTGTTTACCAATTTTCACCTTGAATGAAAGTAAAGTAAAAGTCAAAAGCAAGTATATGTATACCTACTATAAAAATTGCACAGTTTCAATGGACAAAATATTGTAAGGGTGTGTCCGAAACATATGATTTGAAGACATAAGATTTGAATTTGCCGATATTTGTGCAGTGAATTGTTGTCGTTTTCTTTTTACCAAAAAAATTGCTCTAAACATGCCTATTTTCGATCTAGATCAAGTTTTTTTGACATTACGTATTCTATTTGACAAAAAAGTGATCTTTTTGCCCTGAAAATAAATCTATATTTTTTCGTAGAGCAATTTGTAAATACAATTGAGTTGCACAAATACATTTACACATCTCTCAAAATTTGTAAACAAACAAGACGCCATTTAGTGATTATTATTTTATTAAAGTGAAATAGTTATTGTTTTAAATAAATGTTATGTTTGAATCGTGTTTTAAATTAAAAACTAATAAAAATTATTTAATTCAATACAAATTAATTACCAAAATATTAAATGACAGTTCACAAACACAACTACAAAACTAGGTCAAATTTTTTCATATTCTTTTTAAAAAAAAAATCACGTTTTCTGCTCTGGCAAAAAGAAAACGACATTAGAAGCCCAGAGAAAAAAAATTGACAGTCGAGTTTAAAAAATAAACGTCTTATTCGTTAAATTATGAGTTTTATTTCATTAAATACGTATTTCAAAAGCTATGCTTTCATCGGCAGTTTACTATTAGTAAATACTACGATTTATTTACTTTTAGCAATCTATTTATTTATTAATAAAATTAATAAAATATTTGATTTTTTGAATAATAAATGTTATAAAACGCCATATATTAACCTCATTGAAATAATGACAGATGACAACTATTAAGGCTTTGTGCGAACTCACAAATATTTGACAGAACAAAGTTTTTGGTGAAGGTAATATTTTTAAAAACAAAATTTTGACATAAGGTGAAAAACTTTTTAATTTGTATGTTTGCTGTTGATAAATATATCTTATATATTAATACGCTAACAAAAAATTTTGAGGAGCCTAAGGCTTTTTTAACGGAAGATGGATTCATTTCAAATTTTCACTGCTAACTGATATTAGTATAACTTAGATTTTAAAGATTTTTCACACAAGTCGGATCATAAATAAAAAAGTTATAGACGAATTAAAATGTATTTTTGAATTTAACGACCCCCGCTATACAATATGAAATGGACTTGCCCAAGTGTTTTCTTTGTTTTTTTATTATTATTATTTAGTACTTTATATTTTCTTTTCAAATTTCAATTTAGTTTATGCATTGCTTTCGGAGAGGATAGACGTATTATTTTTCTTTGTTTTTTTATTATTATTATTTTTCTTTGATTTTCTTTGATTTAATTATTATTTTTCTTTGTTTTTAAATATTTTCTATTGATTAGAAATTAAAGAAACAATTCATAAAATTGATTTGGTCTTTCTGTGCAAAACAAGATAAGCAGGCTACAGACCTTCAATCAATTTGTCAATCAATTGAAAACGAAAATAAACGAAATAAAATTTAGGGAATTTTTACACTAAATTTTATTTCGTTTATTTTAGTTTTCGAATTGATTGTAGGTCTGTAGCCTGCTATAGAGAAATATTTCATAATAGCCGTGTTCGATTTGACTGAAACAACTGAATTATCTGAAAAGAATATATTAAGCATAATATGTAAAATGTATTTTAGCTAGAACATAAAAAACGTTTCGTTGTCATTGTCGATGTAGTGGGTTATGAGAAAGGTTCGGGGTTCATCGCGGACACTATATTGATTTTATAAATAAAGTAGGTAAGTAGTTAGGTAAGGTAAGGAGTTAGGTAAGATAAGGAGTTAGGTAAGGTAAGGAGTTAGGTAAGGTAAGGAGTTAGGTAAGTAGTTAGGTAAGGTAAGGAGTTAGGTAAGTAGTTGGGTAAGGTAAGCAGTTAGGTAAGGTAAGTAGTTAGGTAAGGTAAGGAGTTAGGTAAGGTAAGGAGTTAGGTAAGGTAAGGAGTTAGGTAAGTAGAGATTTTATACAGACAATAATAAATGCTTATGTAATTTATAAGTTTATTTACCAAATTTACCAAATTACAATTCCTTCACTAATTTTTTAGTCTTCTTATGCACATTGAAGTGAATGAATGTGAAAATTTTGTTCTGTTTTTTCTTCATAAATGAATGGTGTCATGAATGGTGTTAATGGTGAAATGAATGTTGTGAATGAAGAAATGAATTGCACGTGGTATTTATCATTTTAAAATTCATAATATGTTTTATAATCGTACTGGTGCTTTAATTCCTGCCTGATGTGTTTGTTAAATTTGTCAGATGAAGATAGAATTGATGGAAATGAAATGATTAATAAATTTGTATGTACTGAAATCTCTGATCCCATTCTTTTTCCTAAATTACATGAATATGTGAAACGTCATATGATGCATGGACCATGTGGTGCTCTAAATCCCAATTCTGTTTGTATGAGAGCTGGTAAATGTAGTAAGAATTTTCAAAAACCTTTTTCTGAAAATACTAAAGAATCTGTGAATGGTTATCCTTTGTATCGTCGACGTGATAATGGTATGAGTGTTGATGTACGTGGTGCATCTCTTGATAATAGATACTAGGAGGGTCCGGCGTGCTTCGCTACGCTTATAAATAAAGTTTTTGCGTAGACATTTTGTTGACAAAGAAGCAATGATTTCAAAAAGTGGTAATGAAAAATGCTAGCATATAATTTTTAATTTTTCTTTTTAAATATATGAATGAAAAATAATCAGAACTCTAGCTGATCAGTTCGGATATATGAAAAATTAGCGATCAAATAAGTTAGAGATCAAATAAGCTTGCTATAACCTTTACGAGAGAAATATATTTAGAAAACTAGTAGATGCAGAAAAAAATCTCTTTAATAGGAAAAAAGTATTTAAATTTGCTGAACACCAAACTGGTTCACGTAATTTCTATAAAGCGGTTGAGACTGTCCAAGGTAATTTTTGGAAGTCCTCTCTACCTCTCTTAATTAATAGAGATATGTCGGTCATTGTCATTGACCCAAAAGAAAAGGCTAACCTTCTGGGAAATTATTTCTCTTAAAATTCTATACTAAGTGAACCCAATTTATCACCTAAACCGCTTTTTAGAGTTTCATATACATAATGGGGCGTACAGTTTTTCGTAAAATTATATTTTGGCAAATGCTTTTACAAATTAATACTAATAAAGCATTTGGGCCAGACAGTATTCCACCAATTATTCTGAAAACATTTGCTAGGGAGCTAGCACCAATCCTCACTAAAATCTTTTATTTGTCATATAAGAAAGGAGTTCTTCCCGCAAGCGTACAACCAGTTCCAAAACAGTTTAGTAAGACTGATCCAACAAATTTCAGACCCATTTCAATTTTATCAGTTGATTCTAAAATTTTTGAGAAATATATTAATTTCAATATACTGAGCTTCTTAGAGTCTTCGAAACTACTTATTCAAAAACAATGCTGGTTCCGTAAAGGAAGAGAGTAGAACTC
>CAVNZG010000156.1:0-21795 GCA_963693315.1 Diogma glabrata
AAATTCATCGATAGGCAAAGTTCACTAAATAAACCCCTAAATAAACCCGTAACCCGAAAACTTTATTTTATTGTGAAAAAGTCAATTTTATATTGTGGAAAAATCAATTTTATACTAAAGAAAAATCTATTTTTATTGTGTAAAAATCAATTTTATATTGGAAAAAATCATTTTTCTATTGTGAGTATAGTGTACCTAGATAAATGTCCACTATTCCCAATATAAACCAATATTGGTCAAACACCAAAAGTCAAACACCAAAAATCAAACATCAAACATCAAACATCTGCGAGATGTAAATGAAAACAATTTCTCACATAAAAAACATAAACACACCGCAACTAATGTAAACAAATTATATTTCCTAAAACAAACCACAAAGTAAACAAATTTTATTTTCTCACATAAAAAATATAAATAATTAAAAACAATAAAATTTGGTCAACAAATTTTAACCTATATTTTATGACCATGAATATGTAATAACATGTGTTTGCAAGTCTAAGGTTACAAAAGAAATTAAGGAAATATAAATTAAATGTTTAAGAAATTATGAAATTGTAAATTGAATATTTTTATGTTCATAAAAATATCAATTAAAAAATGCACATGCGTGCAATATATATTATTAATTGGTCATACGTAAATTGTTGTTGTAACCAATAATAACATTTTGTATATAAGACTGATTTTTTGATATGAATAAACAGATTCAAAGTGATAGTTAAAGTTAACTAAAGTGTTTCACTTTCCATCGAATCCCACATAATAAGGACGGATAGATTATTAAGTGAAGTACTTAATAAGTTCTGTTTCAACGTTTCCAGAGACCACATCGAGGACCAGAACATCGAATCCAGAGCATCTCTAACATCAACAAAAATCAAGAGTAAGTAAGTAGCTGGCTATATCTTCTTTGGAAGCTATAGTCAAGTCGTCATCGGTGGAGTATAGACCTTTGCTGCTTTGGTGCACAGAAGTCTATACAAAGCCCTAGGGATTCACGGGGATAATTGGCTACGAATTATCACCCGTCACTTAACATTGCTTTAATCTCCATAATATTTACAATTCGGGAATATTATGATCGCGTATACATCTTAACCAATACATATATATTCTCTCCTTCAGCCATTGGGCTGACAGCGGCTAATTGTTTTTTGAATTACCAAGTTAGCGATCTAACTTGCCACATGGCGACCTACTGCCACTTACCCGGCATATTCTGATCAATTCAGATAAACATTTTTCTTCCGACCTTTTATCGAGATCCCGGATACCAACAATCTTCTGATCCAATCAAATCGAACATTTGATATAGAAATCTTCAACTGCTACACGACCTACTGCCACTGGCATCTTCTGAATTAAATTCCAAAAAAATTTTTTTTTATCCTCTTCTGAATTTAATTCAATCATCATTGCCCACTAGAAGGTAGTAAAAAGATATCAGTAAAGGAATATCTAGCAAGATATCCAAAGATACTTGACCACTCACCAATCAAAAAAGCTCAACCTGAAATCAAGAGGAAGACGAGAGCAGGTCGAGATATTAAAATTAGGGAACAAATAAATGAGTATACCAGACTTCTGGGGCTTAATGATAAAAAACACACAAGTTTCTTCCTACAAAAGATTGAAGCTTTAAAAGAAGAAAGAAAGGCAAGAAAGAAAACTAAGCAAATCCGGAAGAATGGGCGGATCAACCAGTAAAGAAAAAGAGGAAATTTTTATAAACAATAATGCAGCAAACCCCAAAACTGTGGTAGAAGATAAAGATTTAACAAATGATATATTTACTGACATCGAATTAATAATAATTGTAATAATTTTAGTAATATTAATAAAAATTATTTATGAGAAATTCAAAGTTCTTTTTGTTAAAAAGGTTAAGGAACAAGTAGCGATTTCAAATGTCTGATATTTTGAAAGACATTTTGTCAGAACTAGAAAACCTAAGATCAATATTTAAAAAGAATCCTAATCGTGAATTTAAACCAGACTATTTACTGGGAAAAACAAATTTTTTAGAAGAAGCTAAAAACAAATTTAACTTAACGTTAGAGAAATTAATTGAAAATAAAGACTTAGCGAAAACTTTCAAAGAAAAGTTTACACCACTATATAAAGAATTAAGCACCACATTGCGAGAAAAATCAAGGGTTTGTGAAAGCATTATAGATATTAGTGAAGAAACCGAAAACACAATGGCGTCTTTTGAAATTAGTTCAATGTCCAAAGCTATTTCAGAATTTCAAGGTGACCAAAAGTCCCTCAATAATTTTCTTGGACTAATTGAATTTTTATATGAAGACCTGAACAACGAAGGTAAGACTCGACTGATAAAATTCATTCTGAAAACAAAGATTTCAGATAATGTTAGGTTTAAATTGTTGGCATATAAAACACCAACAACTTTCGAGCAACTTAAGGATGCTTTATAAAAGTTGTATAAAATAAACAAAACTCCACTAGCTTTGCAAATGGACCTAGCTAGACAAGTGCAAGGTAATAAGACCGTTGGGGATTTTGTAGCAAAAATTGAAAGCATTTCAGCACAAATAAACAACCTTCAAATACAAGAACAAGGTGAAGATAGTAAGGCAGTTATCATGAACCTCAATGATAAACTAGCTTTAAACGCCTTTAAGAACGGCTTAAATGATAGCATAAAAACGACGGTTTTAGCTTCAAGACCTAAGACGTTACAAGAAGCAATAGAAATAGCTTCAGACCTAGAAACAACTACTACTGCGGAGAAAAGAAGTAGCGTATTTCACTACAAAGGAAATTATAATAAACAGGCTTCATATAAACAAAAAAGTTTCAAAAACAATTTTAATGGAAATCAAAGATTTTCTAGACCTAATATGCCATTGAGAGAGAATGAGTACAGACGCGACAACTTCGGATCAGCAAATAGATCCAACTTTTCCCAAAAACCGAATATAAATCTTAATGATTTGAATTTTAAACCTTCTTATAATAGTCATAAGAAGAAACAATACAATAACCGACGTGTACATATTGTACATTCGGGAAACGAGCTCACCCCTGGGGAGGAGCTCAGGGAAACATCAAACGAATCAAATACAGCGGGTCAATCAAGGTATACAGCATAAATAATAACCTTACAAATTATATAGTAGCTCAAAGTGATAAAACATCTGCCGCGATCGCATTGTTAATAGATACGGGAGCTGACATCTCGTTAATAAAGATAAACAAATTAAATAATATAAATAGCATAATCAGTCAAAACAAATGCAAAATTTCTGGCATTACTCAAACCGAAACTTACTCTTTAGGAACAATTAACGTTTTCCTTGAACTAAATGGTTACCAAGTAGAACAAGAATTTCACGTCGTGGACGAACAATTCCCAATCGTTACTGATGGAATTTTAGGAAGAGATTTCCTAGTCTACAATTTTGCGAAACTAGATTTCGAAACATTTACTATAGAGTTATTAGTAGACAATCGCGAGGTGATATTACCAATGAGAACTCAGATTCCAAATATAGGACAAATTACAGTTCCCCCAAGAATGGAAGTAATGCATCCAATTGACATAACAGTCAAAGAGGACACTGTAATATTGAATGAAGAACTACAAAGTGGAGTCTTCATTTCAAATTCTATAATAGCCAATAAAGGTATAGCTCATGTAAGAATTTTAAATACAAATGATCATGAAGTAGTACTCAATAATTTACATCCTAAAACTGAACCATTGAGTAACTATTACGTTTTAAGAACAAAAATTAACGAGCGACCAAATGATAGATATCAACGGCTAATAGACCAAATTAAACTGGATAATTTGGATGAATCTGCGAAAAATACCGTGTTAGATATTTGTAAAAAATATGCGGATATATTCTACTTGGAGGGTGATAAATTAACAGTCAATAATTTTTATCAACAAACCATACCGGTTATAGATAAAAATCCGGTATATATTAAGAATTTCCGACTTCCACAATCCCAATTGGAGAAAATTGATAATCAGGTGAAAAAACTAATAGATGAGGATATTGTTGAACCATCTAGAAGTCCTTACAATTCCCCTTTATTAATCGTTTCCAAACAGGATGAAGGAAGCAAAAAATTTCGTCTTGTGGTCGATTTTCGTCAATTAAATAAGAAAATCATGGATGATAAATTTCCACTGACAAGACTAGATGATATTTTAGATCAGATTAGAAGAGCTAAGTATTTTTCAACTCTGGATCTCACCCAATCTTTTCATCAAATAGAGCTAGAGAAAAACTCTAGACCATTAACAGCTTTCTCTAACAATAAAGGTCATTTTCAATTCAAAAGGTTACCATTTGGATTGAAAATTTCGACAAATAGTTTTCAAAGAATGCTGACTATAGCACTCTCAGGGTTAGAATGAAAAGCCTTTCTCTATGTTGATGATATAATTATTTTCGGGTGTAGTCTAAAACATCATAACAGTAATTTAGTGAATGTATTCGAAAGATTGAGGGAATATAATCTCAAATTAAATCCCAAGAAATGTAATTTTATTCGAACAGAAGTTACCTATTTAGGACACTTAATTACTAGTGAGGGCGTTAAGCCAGACCCAAGGAAATTCAATGTCTTGAGAGATTATCCTGTACCAGCTGATGCTGATGCAGCAAAAAGATTCGTAGCTTTTTGCAACTACTACAGGAGGTTCATAAAAAATTTCGCAGAAATAGCTAAACCTATAAATAAGTTGTCTAAAAAGGATACACCATTCGAGTGGACAGATGAGTGTCAAACATCATTCCTTAAATTAAAATCTGAACTACTAGACTCGGTAACGCTAAAGTATCCAGATTTTAACAAAACTTTCATACTGACAACAGATAGCTCAAATTATGCTTTTGGTGCAGTACTTTCGCAAGGTGAAGTCGGAGAAGACTTACCAATTTCTTATGCAAGCAGAGGTATGACAAAGCATGAATTGAATAAACCAATAATTGAAAAAGAATTGTTAGCAATTCATTGGGCTATCAATTATTTTAGACCATACCTTTACGGTAGAAAATTTACAGTGATCACAGATCACAGGCCTTTAGTTAGCCTTTTTACCCATAAGAACCCATCGTCTAAACTGACGAGAGTAAGACTCGATTTAGCTGATTATGACTTCGTGATCGTATATAAACAGGGAAAATTGAACACCAATGCAGATGCTTTATCACGAATACAAATAGATTCGGATGTTTTGAGAGCAATGATTCCAACAGCTGAAGTACGTGTAGTCACGAGGGCGAGAGCAAGACTTCTGGAGGAGAAGTCAATCAAGGGAGATAGCGCGTCCTCGAGTTCAAATAGAAAGCCTGATCAACTTTATATATGGGACTGTACTTCAATCTCAGAAATTAAAGGAATCAAAAAATTGTCCTTCGAAATCGTAAGTTCGAATGAGACCGTGCTCAAAGGTTTGCCAAAAATAAATGGGGTTCTAGTTCAGACAAGTAGCAACCCGCGTTCAGATCTCGAATTAATACTTGTAAATATTGAAGTCGAACTAGATAAATTGCACACCGCAAATAATAAAATAAATAATGATAATAGTAACACAAATGTGTTAGTCCTGGCCAGTGATGATATAATATTCGAGCACGTTAAAATAAACGAATTTAAAGAAATTTTTAATAAGCTGCAGCATTGTAATAAAAGGCAAACGAGAATGAAAATAAAGATATATAAAAATCCCCTCACTATAAATAATGAAGTCGACAAAATGAAATTAATTAAGGAATTCCATGACTCTCCTCATATAGGTGGTCATATAGGTGTGCAGCGAACCATAAATAAATTAAAACAACGGTACAATTTTAAAAATATGAGAAAAATGGTTCGTAAATATATAGCAAAGTGTGAAACGTGCGCGCGTAATAAAATAGTAAAACACACTAAAGAAAAATTAGTTCTTACGGCAACCCCGAAGACTAGTTTTCATGTAATTCAAGTAGATACCGTTGGTCCTTTGAGAATTTCTAATAGTTTTAGGTATATTTTAAGCATCCAGTGTGAACTAACGAAATTCATTGACTGCATTCCAATCGAGAACAAAGAAGCTGCAACAATAGCAAAGGCGTTAGTAGAAAAATTTGTGGCGGTTAGATAATTCAATTCCATTTCAACAAGTAAAAATTGTAAAATTTTATTAATTCTTAATTCTATTTCATCCATATCATTTATTTCATGTAAAATAATCCAGCGAAATTATGATCCACGATGTAAAGTTAATCAAGGCATAATAATAATAATAATAAAATAAAGCAACAATACTTATTCGATTACATATGTGTGTGCTGGTTGAGGATGAACAAATTAATTTACCTTTACTAGTTGTAAATATTATTTTGTATTATATAATTTATTACATACAAAAAATTAACAGTATTTGAATTATATAAAAATTTAGTTGATAAAATTTGTAAGAGGATATTTAAAAAATCAGTCGAGTCTATATGTCCAAGAGACAGTATCGTTTGAAGATAAAATCAATAAAATTATTAATTAACAAATATTTGTTTAAAAAGTTGTTTAAGGAAAAATATAAAAGTTTCCAAAATAAATGGTGATCCATAAAAATTGTTGAAGTTATATTATTTGTGGAACAACTCATTTCGAACACAATATATGGTGACCGAAAACGTAAAAGTAGCACGCTGAAGCAGTTCGCAGCTGAATTATTTTGTTTTTTTAAAACAAAATCAAATTAAAACAAACAACGTGGAGTATATGAAAAATAAGAGAATTTTTTACAACACTATCTGGGACGCGAGTCTCAGAAGACGTATATATATATAAAGTAAAATATTGAATTTTTACTACGTGGAGCACATGGAAAATATAAGCACATTTTGGGAACGCTACATATAGTCTAATAAGACGATAAAACTTTCAATATTGAAATAACGTGGAATATAGCAAAAATTAAAGCACTTTAAAACACTATTTGGGACGCTACATAGCCGCACAAAAACAACGAAATATAATAATCAACTTCACAAGAACAGTGGAATACGGCAACGAAAACCGCAACAGAGACGGAGAATCAAATCATCATCACAAAATTTGAATTAGCAAATTGCAAGGACGAACAACGTCAACAAACGGATTTAATAATACGGGGTGAGTTAATTTATTGATTTTCAATAACCACACACACACTATTAAATAAAAATAAACATTTTACATTATAATTTATGGTTTTGTTTGCTTTCGCGAATATTGTGGCGAGTTTTGCTGGATTTATTTATTTATTTATTTATATATATATATATATATATATATATATATATATATATATATATATATATATATATATATATATATATATATATATATATATATATATATATATATATATATATATATATATATATATATATATATATATATATATATATATATATATATATATATATATATATATATATATATATATATATATATATATATATATATATATATATATATATATATATATATATATATATATATATATATATATATATATATATATATATATATATATATATATATATATATATATATAAAATTTTTTTGGTTATTTCCGCGAGAACTTAATCGTTTTTTTTTAAGTTTTATTTTTCGTAAGAAAAATTTTTTTTTACCATCTATAATTTTGTGGTTGGGTGGCACTCTCCTATATATATGGTAGATGGATGACAGTGATTCGGACCTTGATATCACTGATACCAAAATTTTACGGTCCGGGAAAAGGATTGAAGGGCCACCACCATTGGTTGCTGCACAACAACCAACAATAAACGCAAGACCAATACAGAACAAGGTAGAACCAAAACCAACCATTCTGATGGCTCCAGTGACGCTCCCCGATTTCATCGATTCGGACCCGGGTCTTTGGTTTCTACAAATAGAGACCATCTTTGCATCTCGTGACATAACTGACGACAAGCAGCGATTTTCTGCAGTTATGGCAGTCCTTAAGCCTAGGGTACTGTCTACGATTCGCAGTCTTCTGCAAAATCCTCCCACGACAGATTTCTACAACACACTTAAGATGGCAATTATTACAAACTTAAGTGAATCTGAACAAATTCGGATCGAAAAATTATTGCAAACCGTAGACATAGGGAATCAAAAACCCTCTCTGTTCTACGATCAACTGCTACAATTAGCTGGAGATTCCACAGCGGTCAATGCAGAGCTTGTAAAAAAACTCTGGCTTGCTCGTTTACCATTAAATATCAAACCTGTCGTTGTCGCAATTCAGAAGGATGAAATTGAAACATTGTTACCTATTGCAGACAAGGTGTGGGAAGCTGTACGTGGTCCCATCACCTCTCCTGGGGGTAACTATAGTTGCTCAAATGTAGACCAAGCTACACCATCAACATCGTCAGGAATCAGCCAGCAACCCCCAACGGATGCCTTAGAGAAGATGGTCGAGCAGCTGACCTCTTCCCTTAATGAAATGAGATCACGCCTTGACCGATGGGAAAATAGTTCTCACAATCAACGATCTCAACAACAATCACCTTCTAGGTATTCGTATTTTCGAAGAAATAGTTTTAAACCTAGAAGTAGATCCCCCGCATCAAGGACCTTGTGTTGGTATCATCGCACATTTGGACCGAATGCTACAAGATGTGTTGGAACTTGTTACTACAGATCTTTTAGCCCGAGTAAGAACACACCAAATTCGGGAAACTAAGCACTTCCAACGTGAATTCGGCTAACGTTGGGACACAGATTACAAGCCGTCTGTTCGTGCGGTGTAGAAACACCAAACTTGAATTCCTTATCGACACAGGTGCTGACGTATCAGTAATCCCATGTCGAGCTTATTCTGATTTAGTTCAGGACGAACACAATGTCCTTACAGCAGCAAATGGATCTACAATCCACACTTTTGGTACAAAACTCCTCAACTTGGATTTGGGTTTCCGTCGAGAACTACCTCATACATTTGTGGTAGCGTCAGTTAGTAAACCTATTATAGGTGCTGACTTTCTGACTAAGTTTAATTTGATAGTCGATCTAAAGCGCAAGCGCTTACTAGACACTAGTACACAACTTTCTGTGAATACAATCTCGTGTTCAGATAACACACCTTCACTTCGTTTGTACACTATTCAAGGAATTTATGGAAACATTCTTCATGAATTCCCATGCCTTACTCAGGAACCCAAATACGATTCTCCAGTCAAACACAACGTGGTTCATCGCATCGTCACAGAAGGACAATTACCATTCTCTCGACCACGCAGATTGGAAGCGAACAAGTTGAACATAGCTAAAAATGAGTTTTCGCATATGGCCCAGTTAGGATTGATTCGACCTTCCTCATCGAGTGTTTCCTCTGCCCTGCATTTAGTCCCGAAAAAGGATCAGGGTGACTGGCGGCCTTGCGGGGATTATCGACGTTTGAATGATGTTACTATTCCAGATCGGTACCCCATTCCACACATTCAAGATTTTTCAATGCATCTTCATGGCTGCATTATTTTTTCTAAAATAGATCTGATCCGCGCTTACCACCAAATACCAGTTTCTGCGGAAGATATACACAAAACTGCTATAGCGGTCCCTTTTGGTCTCTACGAATTCCTGAGAATGCCTTATGGTTTGAGAAACGCAGCTCAGACTTTCCAGCGTTTCATGGACGAGGTGGTAAAAGGACTAAATTTTGTATTTGTGTATATTGATGACATATTGGTGGCAAGCAAGTCTCCGCAGGAACACCAAAAACATCTACGCATTCTCTTCAATAGGCTAACAGATTTTGATATTAAAATCAAACTTTCAAAATGCGTATTTGGAGTTCCTCCTCTCGATTTTCTCAGTCATGAAATCACAAAGGATGACAGCCAACTTCTGTTCGACAAGTTCAGCGATTTGTGGGTATGGTAAACTACTACCATAGATTCATACCACATCTGGCCGAAATAATCTCTCCACTTCATGGTTATCTCGCTGAACTAGCCAAGATAAAGAAAAAATCAGACTTCATTTGGACTGTACAATGCAGCACAGCCGTTGATAAAATAAAACTGGCGCTTGTAAATTGCACACTCTTGGCTCATCCGTCGCAAAAAGCAAGCTTTTGTATCAAAACGGATGCTTCAGGTGCTGCACTAGGTGCAGTACTCGAACAATTTAACAAAGGTTTTTGGCAGCCCTTAGGTTTTTTTTCTAATAAGCTCTCACCTGCAGAGCAAAAGTATTCTGCTTTTGATCGTGAATTATTAGCTATTTATAAAGCTATAAAACACTTTCGTTATTTTGTAGAAGGTCGCAAGTTCACGGTGTTCACGGACCACAAACCTCTAACTACTGCAATCTCATCTAAGACGGAGAGAAGTCCTCGACAGGCTCGTCATCTCGATTTCGTTTCCCAGTTCACTACTGATATTCAACACATCTCTGGTACGGACAATGTCGTGGCAGATACGTTATCACGCACTGAGGAAATGGCAATTCATTTTACAGGATTAGATGTTGAGAAACTCATTAAACTTCAAGAGTCTGATCCAGAACTCTTACATCTAAAATCTACACCAAATGTCGTAGACTCTAAATGGAAATTAGAACCCATCTCTACTAGACAACATAGCAAACCAATTTGGTGTGAGACTTCGACCAACACAATTCGTCCATATTTACCTGAGTCATTGAGAAGATCCACTTTCGATTCTCTACATAGTTTAGCCCACCCCGGTGTAAGAGCATCCCGGAAGTTGCTCTCTAAACGTTATTTCTGGCCTTCAATGAGTATTGATGTTGGATTTTGGTCTAAGACATGCTTATCATGTCAAAGATGTAAGGTTCAACGACACACTCACTCAGAACTCGGTCAGGTACCTGTACCGTCGGCCAGATTTGAGCATATCCACATTGATTTGGTAGGTCCACTACCTCCATCTCATGGATACCGGTACATAATGACTTCAATCGATCGTTTTACTAGGTGGCCGGAAGCAGTACCCCTGGTGGATGGAACAGCTGAGACAGTTGCTAGGGCTTTCTTGACTAACCATATTTCAAGATTCGGTGTGCCAGTAAATATAACTTCTGATCGCGGAGCGAATTTTGAATCAAAGTTATTTCAAGAACTTATGAACATCATGGGTTCTAATAAAATCAGGACAACGGCTTACAACCCTAAGGCCAATGGAATGGTGGAAAGATTCCATAGACAGCTCAAATCTTCGTTGGAAGCTCATGGTAATACTACCAATTGGAGTGATACACTCCCAATCGTTATGTTAGGCATTCGGTCTTCGATCAAATCTGATCTTGGATGTACTCCTGCTGATCTTGTCTACGGACAAAGCCTAAAAGTCCCAGGAGAACTATTCATACATCCAAAGGATGCGCATCCAGTAGAACCAGCAGATCTTGTGGAACATCTCAAACAGTGGATGCGATCCTTAATCCCGAAAGATACCCGGAAAGATCCTCATTCAAATATTTACATTCCAAAAGATCTTTTGGAATGCGACTACGTTTTTGTCAGGGTGGATAAAGTAAAACCTAGCTTATCACCACCTTATGAGGGTCCATTTAAAGTTGTTAGGCATTTCCGGAAGAGTTACATCGTTGAAATAAAAGGTAAGAACCAGAATATTTCAATTGACCGACTTAAACCTGCATACATGACCGACTTATTGGACAAGAAACCAAATTCCCGCCAAGTAAGATTTAAACTACCTCCGTGTCATACTAGAGGCTAAGATGAAACAAGAAGAAATGTCCACACATCTCTCCTTGTTTTTCTTAAGAGGGGAAGTCCTGTGGCGGTTAGATAATTCAATTCCATTTCAACAAGTAAAAATTGTAAAATTTTATTAATTCTTAATTCTATTTCATCCATATCATTTATTTCATGTAAAATAATCCAGCGAAATTATGATCCACGATGTAAAGTTAATCAAGGCATAATAATAATAATAATAAAATAAAGCAACAATACTTATTCGATTACATATGTGTGTGCTGGTTGAGGATGAACAAATTAATTTACCTTTACTAGTTGTAAATATTATTTTGTATTATATAATTTATTACATACAAAAAATTAACAGTATTTGAATTATATAAAAATTTAGTTGATAAAATTTGTAAGAGGATATTTAAAAAATCAGTCGAGTCTATATGTCCAAGAGACAGTATCGTTTGAAGATAAAATCAATAAAATTATTAATTAACAAATATTTGTTTAAAAAGTTGTTTAAGGAAAAATATAAAAGTTTCCAAAATAAATGGTGATCCATAAAAATTGTTGAAGTTATATTATTTGTGGAACAACTCATTTCGAACACAATAAATTTATGCTGAAGTATGGGATCTTTAGGATTTTGAAAACAGATATGGGTACGGAGTTTGTCAACGAGCTGTTTAAGAATATAGTCAAATTTTTGGGCATAGAACATGTAACATCAACTGCATATCATCATGAAACAATAGGGTCACTAGAAAGAAATCATCGGGTATTGAACGAATATCTATTGTCGTTCACAAACAATTACAATTGGGATGAATGGATAGCGTATTACGTGTTTTGCTACAATACAACACCGCATACAGATACAGGCTATTCTCCTTATGAACTTGTATTTGGAAAATTAGCAAGCTTTCCAAATGATATAGAAGACGATAAAGTAACACCCCTATACAACTATGATGACTACGCTCTAGAGTTAAGACATCGTCTAGAATCTGCACATATCAACACCAGTAGATTCTTAAGGAGCCTGTAAACGAGCAACTATTGCCGTGCAATATTGCTGAAAATATTGCCCGGCAATATTTTCGGCAATGTGTTGCCGAAAATATTGCCGGGCAATATTTTCAGCAATATTGCCCGGCAATGTTTTAACAAAACTCTTGTAAAATAGCATGTAAACGAGCAACTTTTTACGGCAATGTGTGGCTGGCAATCATTGCCGGGCAATATTGCCCAAATTCAAAAACATTCTCGGCAATATTTTCGTATTGCCCGGCAATATATCTGTATATTTCGGCAATATGGCCAGTATTGCAACTAATGGCTGGCATGTTGCTGTTGATATCGCTCATCGAGCGAAAATATTAAACATTCCCCGGCAACTATTTCGATTTTTGTTGATGTTTTTATTGAAATTGAGAATGTAGTTTGTTTTGAAGATTTGTTAATGTGAAAACAAAATTATTTCATATAAAAATTTGTTTGAATTAAATTAAATGGTTGATAAAAAAAGGGATACTGAATTCGGAAATTGTTTTGGTTGTTGTAAAATAAGAAAAAAGGTAATTTCTTTCTATTCAGATGTTATGGTTAATTAATGATTGATGAAAGGTGGGTTAATAATATTTTTTGTTGTTTTTAATGATTGTGATTCTGTTTTGAGAATGAGTGCACTTATTTTTGTTTATAAATCGTTTAGTATTTTGAATGGAGAATAAATATGATGGTTTTTTAGTAAAAATTTGTAAGACTACTGCAATGGAAAGCATTTCGGCTTGATGAATTAATTATTAAAGTTTAATGTATAAAACACCCAAGGTTTTATAAATATTTTTTGAAGTAAAACTTCTTTAGTGTTTTAAGAATTGTGCAACGGAAGTATAAAAAACGAATATAATATTCGGCAAATATACGGTACAATTCGATTATGACACACATATTTTAAATATTCACTGGTTTTTGGTGCATTATAGAAATAGTTTATTGTATTTTTCGATGCTTAAAAATTTAACAGAAATTCAATTCAAAAAACATAATTTTGAATTAAATTTAATGATTTTCAATCCGAATTTTTGGAGTATTTTCATTTAATTTAATATCAGTTTTCAAAATATTATATGTCTGTTCCAGTTTTGTTTACAATAAATGCTTAGACTCGTAAATTAATAAAAATGGCAGCATATTTGGCTTTTTTAAAGGCAGAAAAATAAGTTGTCGCAAATCTTGGTAAATAGCAGGCATATATAATGAAATATAAGATGACAAAAAGCTCCGTTTTGAAATTTGAGCAAAATCGAATAACTGGTTGGAGCATGTTTGGTGGATCTTTTTGGTTTGTATGGTAAAGTTATTCATTTGTTCATTTGTTATTATATTTTTTATTCACTTATGCAGTCTTGTCCTAAATGTTATATGAGTTGGATGTGTCGATTGTAGATGGTGGTCATGGTGGTCATGGTGGTCATGGTAGTCATTGTGGTAATTGTGGTCATGGTGGTCATGGTGGTCATAGTGGTAATGGTGATCACGGTGTTCACGGTGGTCATGGTAGTTATGGTGGTCACGGTGGTCACGGTGATCGTAGTGGTCATGGTGTTCATTGTGGTCATGGTGGTCATAGTAGTCATGGTGGTCATAGTGGTCATGCTGGTCATGGTGGTCATGGTGGTCATAGTGGTGATGATGGTTATGGTGGTCATGGTGGTCACGGTGGTCATGGTGTTCACGGTGGTCATGATGGTCATGGTGGTCAAGGTGGTCATAGTGGTTATGGTGGTCATGGTGGTAATGGTGGTCATGATGGTCATGGTGTTCACGGTGGTCATGGGGGTCATCGTGGTCATGGTGGTCATGGTAGTCATAGTGGTAATGGTGGTTATGGTGGTCACGGTGGTCATGGTGTTCACGGGGTTCATGATGGTCATAGTGTTCACGGTGGTCATGATGGTCATGTTGGTCATGGCGGTCATAGCGGTCATGGTGATCAAAGTGGTCATGGTAGTCATGGTGGTAATGGTGGTCACGGTGGTCATGGTGGTTATGGTGTTCACCGTGGTCATGATGGTCAGGGTGGTGTCACGGGGATCATGGTGTTGAGAGTTTGCATCCAGGGCTTTCTCGTGCGGGAAAAAATATTTGTGTTGATTAAATTTGTTTTGTTAAATAGAAAATGAGTGCGTGTAATCTTTGCACGCGGTTGAAATAAATTTCTTTGGCTACTGTGGCAGGTATTAATAAAAAGATGAAATATAAAATAAATATGTCATATTGCAATTTAGAGTTGCATTTCTTGATAATATAATTTACTGTGTAATAAAATGTAACATTTACATAATGTATTACAAAGTCAATTCAATTTATTAGCATAATTGAAATATGAAATTAGAGGTTTATGACAAATTTGCTAAATTTATTGAAAAATGCATCAATTGTTGTACCAATTGTTAAATTAAGTGGACATGTATTCATCGTGAAATTTAATTTGTAATACGTTGTAAGACTTTATAAAACATGTAAATATGGCTTTTATTACACATTGTTATAAACTATATTATCATATATAATATCACGAGTCGTCAAATAATAGTCGATTATTTTTCATAATCATTACAACGAATGTCATTTGAGGTGCTGAGTGCGCGTAGCGCACGAGGAAAATATTTAACCTCAAATGGCATGAGTGGTAATGTTGAAAAAAAATCGACTAATAATTTGGTGACGAGTTGTATTTAGCAGACAGTTTAACGAACAGAAATAGTAACATTATTTCATACAACAGAATCATACATAGTAAAATATTATTTCATCTTAGTAGGCGCATAAATGTTATAAATTTGTAATTTATTTTTGACAAATAAACATAAACATGCAATCATTTATGAATGAAAACGGACATTTTTACTATTTGCAAATTGCATTTTCACGTAATTTTGTATGTGAATTTTTGTTTTAAATTAATATATTAAGTAGGCGGAAAATATTCGAAAATATTCGCTGTTCCTTCCTACCAGAACAAAATAATCGAAACAAATCGTTTTGATTTGCTAAAAAATAGTAAATGAAGCGTTTTTATTGGACCTTATTGAAACTTTATTTAGTGAGTTGAGTTGTCAAGAATATTACAAAAGAAACTCCAAATTTCAATATAAGATATCTATTTTATTTTATATTTAATATTTTTAGTAATACCTGCTGCAGTTGCCAAAGAAGTTTTACTTCAACAGCGTGTAAAGATTACGCACTTCATTTTTAGGTAGATTTCATATAAAAATCTACCTATTGGTATGTGCTTCATCTCGGAATTTCGGAAAAATATTTTAAATTGCCAATATATGATAAGCGGAGACGGCAAATCAAAATGAAAAAAAAATTTATATATATATATATATATATATATATATATATATATATATATATATATATATATATATATATATATATATATATATATATATATATATATATATATTATATATATATATATATATATATATATATATATATATATATATATATATATATATATATATATATATATATATAACGATATGAGATATAACGGAATTTGGCGGCACTCTCACGGTCGTATTTTTCGACCTACACCAAAATAATTTTTGTGTGTGTTCCGGCAAATAATGTCTTGGACAAGCTCGTGAACTGGCCATATCCGGGTACCAGTTAAGCGGCTAGAGCCTAAAATGTCCAATAATCTAGGGCGCTATAACTTCCGTTTGAATCATAATATTTTAATAAAATTTATAAATATTGAATATTTGAACATATTTCTATCATTTTTATCCAAATGACAACTTTGACGTTCCAGGTTCCTGCAAAATCAGCTGTTTTAAAAATTTGCCAATCTTTTTGTCCTTGATCTAGCTGAAATGGCCAAGCTCACACTTTTTTATTTAACTAAACTTTAAAAATATTGTTTTGTATTTTATATTTATTTAAAAATAAAATTAATTTTTTCTTACTTTAAAATCACAAACAATTTATAAATTTGCGTAGTCGAAAAGAGATTCACACAAAAAAATACTCAATATTCACAAAAACAACATTTAAATTTTTATTCAATGACACCCGATGACTAATTAAATTGAAACAGTAATAACGATCAACCATAACTGACCGAATAATGTGTTTTTGAAAAGGTCCCAGCTAAAATCTTTTTCTTCATATGTATCTTCGATTTTCTTACTACATACATGTATTTATTATATTACTATTGTTTTTATTTTTTTATAAAGGATGCAAAAACTAGAAAAAAATTAAAAGAGGATTAACCTAATAAAAAATATTTTTAGCAAAATAATAATTTTGGAGCCTAAATTAAATCCTTTTACATTTTTATTGTTTCAAAGTGTTACTATTGATAATTGCTATTCTTTTTAGGTAGATTTTATATAAAGATCTACCTATTTTATTTTTTGTTGTTTCTATTTAAAAAGATGTTTGGAAAAATGGTCAGTAACCTTCATTGGGTATTGTATTTGAGCTAGATTTCATATAAAAATTTACTTTTTGTAATTAACATGCGTCATCACGGGAATTCCCAAAAATTTTCTTGTCAGTTTATGAGCTACTATCTTTTTATGATAAACGATGACGAAAAATCAAATCAAACATATTATATATGTACGTATATTATTATATAGTGTGTATATTATTTTAGATTGTTGATTGGATTTGATAATTTAATTTAAAAATAAAATGTTACTTTGAGATTGTCAATTTATTGTTTGATTAAATAAACAAAATTGTTTCAATATCCGTATCAGCTGGATTAAGTAGTGGAATGTGAATCAACAAATATTTTTATTTGATTCAATATATTAAGGTTTATAAACGTTGCTTAAATAAAATTCAATAATCTCGTAATATAATTTGAAAATAATTTAATAATAATATGCACAAATTGATTGATGATTATCGCTCGAGAGCTTATATTATAGAAAACGATATTTTGCAAAATGATGTATTTTTGTCGGTAAGAATTGAACGTAATTGAATTAACTTTATTATTTCAATTGATTTGTACAAATTGTCAAACTGTTGAGATCACTCACTGTCATAGTAAAAAAACGCAAAGGGACCTCTTTGTTCGTACATCGTACAATGGAATGCTTTGCTCGAATCAATAGTTTCGGGGGCGTTCAATCCACACAAAAATAAAATTGCGTCCACTAAATCTTCAGAACGCATGTTGTTGTGGGACCTAGGTCTTAAAAGGTATCTATGTATGTGTTATTCTGACACACATTGTTATTCCTATAACAAAACACTTTATATAAAAAACAAAATCGGATAGTTCATAGAGTCCCTGTAGTTTTAGTCGGTAAGAAGGATGAAATTATTAATTTCTGCATTGATTACAGAAAGCTGAATGCAGTAATAAAAAATAGCTACCCATTACCTCAAACTGATGATACCCTGGATAAATTTGCAGGTGCCAAATTGTTCTCAACAATAGATCTGCAAAGTGCTTCATGGCACGTAGAAATCCAGGAAGAGGACCGATAATTGACAGCGTTTAGTATGGGTAGTGGGTTGTGTAATAGGAATGTGTGAGGGGAGGGCTGCGTAATTTCCCAGGGTTGTGTAATGCCCCAGCAGCATTTGAAAGTTTAATGGAACGTGTCTTGCGTTATTGAACGATATCATTGTAACGGTCATAGACTTGAAAGATCATTTGAAAAAAAAAATAGAGAAACCTTCGAAAGAATTCAAGCAGCAGGACTCGTAATAAGTCCAAAGAAATATACACTGTTTAGAGAGAAAGTACAATACTTGGGGCGCAAAGTGACAACAAATGGTGAACACCCAAATGCCCACCCAGAGCTTTGTAGTTGTCTAGGATTTTGCACTTACTACCAATGTGTTGTACCAACATTAGTTAACAGGAATAAAAAGGCTCTACGTAAGCTAACAAGGACGGATAAAGCATTTAAATGAACAAAAAAGCAAGAAGATGCGTTAGTGGAAATTTAAAAAAGATTGTGCTCTGCACCAGATCTGGCTTACCAGATTTTAAATTCATATTTGAAACTAAAGCTAGCACTGATGTTACAGGAGGAGTTTTATTTTAAGAAATGGATGGGGAAAAGAGTAATGGCCCATATTAATAGAAGAAACTGTCCAAGCCGGAAAGGAATTATTGTTTAACCTGTAAAAAATTGTTGGCTATAATGGAATGTGTGAAACATATTTCCACAAATACTTGTACAGTTAAAAATTTCCATTTGAAAACTGATCATGGAGCATTAAGGTGATTGGTACGATGGATTAAACGCTTGCAGGCTTATGATTTTGAAGTGCTCATGGAAATGTTGACGCATAGTCGAAACTTCGATGGCAGGTAAAATACAAGCACTGTAACCGAACCGGAAGTAAGGAAAACATTATTGATGCCAGGCTTCCTCTAGCGGGAAGGGTCGATTTGGATCGATTATGATCAATGTTGATCTACGGGTCTGACTACCCCGCGTACTTCTGTCCCTGCCATTGACATTTGAGTTAGCGTGAGATATCACATACCACTGGCAATGGCAGGAGATATCATTAGCCAAGATGATATCTTACGGTACTGGCGGACGAACTTTAATTAGTCAACGGCACCACTCCCAGTCTTAGCTAGGCAGCGTTCCGTAGTAGTATGGCTCATTAGCTCTTCCGAGGAATCAGACCAAAATAAAGTAAAATAAAGTGCCTCGATTGGGGTGGTGAAAGGTGCATCTGGGGTGCGCTGTATCAGCTGGATTATTGGCAATTAGTTTCGTTATTTTTTCTGCAAATTTCTAACAATTTGCTTTTCACTTATAGTTTTGTTATTATTTCTTCATCTTATCATGAAATATTGGCATATGTCGTATTTTATTGCATGATAAGGTTTTTTGCTTAGTTATCCATTCTTTAATAAAACATAAAAAAATAAACCTTTTGATACAACAGAAATGATATACGTCTGCAAGTAGTAAAGTAAATATGCGCAATCCACCCGCCCATAAAGCGGCATGTCCACGGTATTTGCAGGGACAACACATATATGAATGAAAAAAAAATTTAGAATACATGTTCAAAACATCTGCGGATTAAACGCTAACCATGACCACGTGCAACATCATTATGAGCACGACATACTGAACTTTCTTTTCCTTACAGAAACACAAGTTTCTGTAAACTTTGAAAACGAGATTAGAGCAAAGTCCTCTAATTGTGAGGTTATCATTACCGGTGACTTCAACTTTCACAACAAATCATGGTTGGAATTCTTCAAATCGACCGACGATATTGACAATAGTGGAAAACAGGCAAACATTTTGCTGCGTCTATCCCAAATTGTTAAAAACCCAAATTTCACTCCCCGTAATGGCGGTGATAATAGTTTTCTTTTAGATCTCTATCTTACCACAATGCAAGATATTACGAGTGTCAATGTCGCGAAAGGTAGCATTGGAAATTCTGATCATTATTTAATGTCATCAGTTATCAAAACTGATTTACCCCTTTTTCCATAGTAAAACCCAAACAAAAATACATACTTGCATTCAAAAGCTGCCAAAACGGCACTTAGAAACAAACGTAGATCATTTAATATTTGGATTTATAACAAAACTCCCACTAATCGATCCCAATATCTAAAGGCCAACAAAATATCTAACCAGATAATCTCAAACGAAAAGTCTGAAATTGACAGAGCGAAAGCTTCAAAACTTCCGTCTATGTCTATTTCTGACAAGAGTTTCTACAGTGCCATTAATTCCTTAGATTTTGGTACAAAATCTTCCTATTATTGATGGTGATTCAATCGTCAATGATCCCGCAAAAAAATTTAACTTGTTCGCTGAACGCTTTGCTCTGAACTCCACTGTTTTGGAAACTTCTAAAGAAATACTCCAAATACAGTCTTCAGGAGTTAATATGAACGAACTCCACTTCAAACCCAAAATAGTCGCTAAACTTCTAAGGGGGTTAAACACCAACAAAGCCTTAGGAATGGTAAAACATTCCACGCATTATTTTAAAAACCTTTTCTAAAGACCTTGCACCAACTTTGACTAAAATATTCTACCAATCCTACAAATCTGGTATATTTCCCTCGTGCTGAAAGTTGGCAAATGTCCAGCCCGTCCCCAAAAAGGGACCAAAATCCGATATCTCAAATTATAGGCCTATAGCATTTCAAAATTTTTGGAAGTAAATCATTTAATAGCCGACAGCCAATACGGTTTTCGAAACAAAAGATCAACTACCGATCTGTTATGATAAAGGCTTGATAAAGGTTGTGAAACATACGTTATCGCTTTAGAAATCTCCAAGGCATTCGATCGAGTCTGGCATGCCAACTTAATCAACAAAAGCTCGTTGCGTATGAGTTTCTTCCCACTTTTGTGAAGCTGATTCAAAATTTTCCAACCGATACAATTCAGTCTCCTTAGACGGCTTATCATCTGAGTCTAAACTAATTAAGGCTGGTTAATGAGCCTCAAGGCTCAGTATCGTCCCCAACACTATTTTTGATTTATATCAACGAATTGTTGAAAATCACCAGCAACCCAATAAATAGTTTTGCAAATGATAGTACTCTGCACAACTCATTCGAGTCCTTCCCTTAAAAATTAAAATGCACGAACGAATTAATCCCGCCCGGAGAGACGCTGCCATAAACGTCAATAACGACCTAAAAAAGTCGCCGATCGGGGTGATCAAAACCTGATCAATTTCAACTCTGCCAAAACACAGCTATTGATTATTTCCAGATCAAAGACCGAGTTCCCCAAAGATATTTTATTCAGCATGTGTGATGAACCTATAGGTGAATGTAAAAACATTGGGTGTCACAGTTTCAAATGACTTACTCTGGAACGATCATGTAATGGCAATGGCAAAAATCGCGTAAGAAAACTTGGCCTCCTAAATAGATGCAAAAAAATTTTCACTCCATATCAATTGCTCCATGTTTATCCTACAAGCCAATTTAAAAAAAAAACTTCTTGTCTTTCCACTTATATGGAAACTTTCAGCATGCTCGTTTATCAACTCATTATCCCTCAAACGAAATTATT
>CAVNZG010000157.1:0-30562 GCA_963693315.1 Diogma glabrata
AACAAAAAAAAAATAATGTGAAAAAACCCATTGAAAACGATTCAAAACGATTTTACAGGCTGTTTTACACGGACCAGCTTTTTGTCCAGAAAAGTATTAATTTTTGTATCCAGTCAAAAATGGACATTTTAAGCAAAAAATGAAGCTAGCTTCTAATTTATTTTCAGTTTCATATTCATTTTATGCGCAGTTGCCGTCTGCGCAGCTGTAGCCCAATGAAAAATGGATATACATCCAGTTTCTGAACAAAAAATAGAGCATGCTCTATTTTTTCTTCATTTTTACAACAGTTTATGCGCAGTGAGTGTACTATATCCATTCGTGTCTGCTAGGCTTACCACCTTTGAATTTTTCCAAAAGCGTATACATATATTTTGAAATAAAATAATTAAAAGAATTTTTTTTACTCATATATTTTATTCATTTTATAAGTTAATTGGAAAAAACGATAACAATATATGTATAGACGAGGAAATGAAGCACTAAACCTAAGCAAATTGGCAGAGTAAGATGGATCGAGATGCGGTTTTTTGCATTCGATTCAGGAAGCCGTCAGGAAAGTTTGAGAACATAGCCACTTTTCGTCAATAAACCTCTGGAGTACCTAGGGGCCAATGCGAATTATATAAACCTCATCTCCTTGAACTTTCATAAATTCAGCTCGAAATTGATCGAACCTCGTTACTCGGTGGTTTTTGGGGTCGCTGAATACGAATATGATGTCGGCGATGACCCTCGGAGTACCTAGGGCTCAGGGCGGGTATGTCTAACTCATCTCCTGGAACTTTACATTAATTCAGCTAGAAACTGATCGAAGCTCGTTACTGGGGGGGGGGGGGGGCTTTGAGGCCGCTGAACACGAATATGATGTCTGGAGTACCTAGGGGCCAAGGTGGGTTTATATACACCTCATCTCTTGGAACTTTCCATAAATACAGCTCGAAATTGATCGAAGCTCGTTACTCGGTCGTTTTTGGGGTCGCTGAACACAAATATGATGTCAGCGATAACCTTTGGAGTACCAATGGCCCAAGGTGGGTATGTCTTACTCACCTTCTGGAACTTTCTATTAATTCAGCTCAAAATTGATTGAAGCGAATATGACGTCAGCGATGACCCACGAAGTACCTAGGGTCCAGGGCCCATCTCCTGGAACTTTCCGAAAATTCAGCTCGAAATTGATCGAAGCTCGTTACTCGTGGGTTTTTTGGGGCCGCTGAACACGAATATGTCTGCGATGACCTTCGGAGTACATAGAGGCCAGGGCGGATTATATACACCTCATATCCTGGAACTTTCCATAAATACACCTCGAAATTGATCGAAGCTTGTTACTCTGGGGTTTTTTGAGTCGCGCTGAACACGAATATGATGTTGGAGATGACCCTCAGAGTACCTAGGGTCCAGGGTGGGTATGTCTTACTCATCTCCTGGAACTTTCCATTAATAAAATAAAATAATATAATAAATAAATAAAATAATCGAGTTTTAATTATAGAAATCTTCAGGATATAAGTTAAATACACCCGCCCTGGGACCCAGGTACTCCGAGGGTCATCGCCGACATGTTATTCGTGTTCAGCGACCCCAAAAGCCGCCGATTAACAAGCTTCGATCAATTTCGAGCTGTATTTATGGAAAGTTCCAGGAGATGAGGTGTATAAAACACGCCCTGGCCCCTAGCTACTCGAGGGTCATCGCATACATCATATTCGTGTTCAGCGGCCCCAAACCCCCTCAGTCACAAGCTTCGATCAAGTTCGAGCTGAGTTTATGGAAAGTTCCAGGAGATGAGTTAGACATACCCGCCCTGGGCCCTAGGTACTCCGAAGGTCATTGCCGACATCAAATTCGTGTTAAGCGACTCCAAAAACTCCCGAGTAACGAGCTTCGATCAATTTCGAGTTGAACTAATGGAAAGTTCCAGGAGATGAATTAGACATACCTGCCCTGGGCCCTAGGTACTACGAGGGTCATCGACGACATCATGTTCGTGTTCAGCGACCCCAAAAACCACGGATTATCGAGCTTTGATCAATTGCGAGCTGTATTTATGGAAAGTTTCAGGAGATGAGGTGTATAAAACCCGCCCTATGTTCACAAACTTTCCTGACGGCTTCCGAATCGAATGCAAAAAACCGCATCTCGATCCATCTTACTCTGCCAATCTGCTTATGTTTGGCCTATTTTTCTGCTTTATTGCCTCGCTAATAAACAAAATAAATATATTAAAAGAATGTCTTACTTTAATTGACTAAATAACATATAATAACATAGTTAAAAATTTTATAAATGGTAACCAAATAGTATAGGAGTGAAACAAATATTTAACGTAAAGCTTTAATTTTATATTTTTTGTTCGATTTTGCTGCTTCGATCAATTTTTTGTTAGACTTATCTTTTTTCTTAATAAAACTTGCAAATTCAGTGCAGCTACTGCAACTCATCTGTAATTGAAATGCATAAATAATTCTGATTTCACTATATCGGTATGAAGCCTTTTGATTTGTTAGTCCACATATTTCCCATTACGCTAGAAATTCATTCAACAAAACAATTAAAATTATTAATTGGCACTGCAAAAACAAATTTGCAAGTTTTAAGTAATTCAGGTGCGTTTGTGTTGATTTTAAAATATTCAGTCCACTTTTCTCTGCAATTAATTCCAGTTAATAAGGGAAAAAACTTCATTTAGGATACGTATTTCTGAAAATAACTAAATTTAACTTTTTATAACCAAAAAAGCGTATATTTTTGAATATTTTCAAAAAACGTACGTATAGCGTATTCACAAATATTTTTGATAAAAAAAACGTATTATACGCTCCAAAAACGTATAGGTGGCAAGCCTAGTGTCTGCGCAGCTGTCAGCTCTAGTGACGATTTATTATTACGATTTATTACGATTTATTATTTATTTTATCTTCGTAGAATTTATTTTATCTTCGTAGAATCAAACAAAACAAAACAAACAAAACAAAACATAGGCGCATGCGCGAAGTCAGTTTAAACTGGTTGTGTGTAAAACAGAGAAAAAACTGGATAGAAAAATGTTAATAAAAATGTCCATTTTTGACTGGATACAAAAATGAATACTTTTCTGGACAAAAAACTGGTCCGTGTAAAACAGCCTTACGATAAGAAACGATTAAAACGGATAGGAATGAACAAAAAAAAATAATGTGAAAAAACCCATTGAAAACCATTCAAAACGATAGGATATTGCACTAAAATTCGGCTTTTACGATAAGAAACGATCAAAACGGATAGGAATTAACAGAAAATAAAATAATGTGAAATATCCCATTGAAAACGATTCAGATAATCTACCAAAAAACGATAGGAAACGATTAAAGCGATACAAACATTCTATTGGAAAAAAACGATACAGCCCCATTCATTCTCATTCAAAAACCGCATAGGAAACGGTTCTATTTTTTCACTAGATTATCATTTATATCAGAAAATAACGATAAGGAACACCTAAAAACGATAGAAATTGCATCCGCCACAAAAGGAAAAGAGTCCGCATCCGTTTCTGTGGGAAAAAACGATTCCAACGCATTAATTCTCATTCAAAAACCGCATAGGAAACGATAGAAAACGGTCAATCATTTTTTTTTACAAGGGTGGTTCATCACCACCCAAGGCATTCACCGGTGAGGCAGGACGCGAGGGAGAATTGATTGGGGTATTCATATTTAAACCACAATAAACCAATAATCACAAAACAAATAAACCGAATTAAATAAAACAAAAATTTAAAACAAATTTTTAATTTAAAAAAACTTAGCAATAAACTAAAAAAGTTTTTGGTACTCACAATTGTAACAGTAATTTTGAAGATGAGGATGAACTGGATCACTTCTTGGGTCACCAATAATATAGCTGTTAATAATAGCACTATAATGTTTTGCTACGTGTTCACCATTAGCTAGTCATTCTCGCTAATAATCAGATATTGATTCCCTTGCCCTTTCATTCGCTGATCTGACAATCCTGCTGACATTGCCCACAATCAAAAATTAATTCTTATATTTGTTCCTTAGAATAGTTTTCTTTCTATTTCAATATATTAATATTATAAACCACAATTCAACACTTCAAACTATATAAATAAAACTGTAAAAATTTTGTTTATTTAAATTTGCCTTAATTCACATTTATATGTATATATAGTTAAGTATGTTTATTTAATTAAAATTACAAAATTTATATTTTAGACTGTTTTTGCGGCAGACGTATAACAATTATTTGAATTTTTTTGGTTAAATAAAAAATGAATCTCAATCTTATGAAAACAAAAATCTGAATAATGAAAAAACAAAAGTTTTTTTTAATGAATTTTGAAATGACTACTTGATGATAAAATAATTTTATGAAAACTAGATTAAAAAATGTACCTAAAATTTTATTAATCTATTGCTAAAAGTTTGAAACGAATTTAACGAAAATTTTCAAATTAAACGCAAACGATTAAATAAAAAATCACCACACAGTCTTCACGTTAATAACTAAAGTATTCGAAGCTGGATGGTCATTTATTTTCCTTAAAATGAACAAAATATATTTTTACATAAGCGAAAGCAAGAAAAAATATAATACATTCACTTATACAAACAAACCTAACCGAACATCTCGTAAAGCCGTGCATTCACATACAACAGAAACAGAAACCGAATTTCATACAAATTTGACAGCAACTGTAACAGAATTTAGAAACAGAAAATTCGTCTGTTTTGTCTGAAACCGAAACAATTAAAATTTAATTGTTTCTGGTCCAGAAACTGTCACGTGACCATATAATTTTCAATTTATGATAACAGGATTGCACATTATTTTGATAAATAAATATTTAATCAAAAATAATTTGCTTTGAATTTAGTTTTATTTTATTTTTTAATTTATATGAATGAATACACAGTTTCTTGAATTACAATATTTTTATTTATTTATTTCTTTTACATGATGGCAAACACGCCGAGGCCCAATATATTGCCCAATATATTATACATTTTACAGTAGCAAAAAAATATGGCAGGAGCCATATTTTTCATACTATTGACGATTGGAGGAAACTTCTGGTAGTAAGAATCAGAACTAGTACTCCAATATAAATTTTGACATTTAGTTCATTTTTGTATACATTCTAAAATTTGTGTTTACATTGGTAAGTTTTCAAGCCTAATAATAATAATTTAATCTAAATCCAAATGAAATATGCATATATAAAACTTGGCTTTTTCCAAGAGTTTTGTTCAAATTAGTGGAAAATATCCAGAACTGTAAATAAAAATCATAAAAAAACAGCCATCACAGCAAAGAGAAATCCAGTTCACAAAAGAACTTTGATATTATATTGTGGGGTAAAGTAATAATTTAAACTAAATCTAAATGAAATATACATATATAAAACTTGTCTTTCCCAGGTGTTTTGTTCAAATTAGTGGAAAATATCCAGAACTGTAAATAAAAATCATAAAAGAACAGCCATCACAGCAAAGAGAAATCCAGTTCACAAAAGAACTTTGATATTATATTGTGGGGTAAAGTAATGATTTAAACCTAATCTAAATGAAATATACATATATAAAACTTATCTTTTCCAGGTGTTTTGTTCAAATTAGTGGAAAATACCCAGAACTGTATATTTGTAAATAAATTACTTGTAAATAGTGTAAATAAAACTTGGATATTATATTGTGGGGTAAAGTAATAATAATAATTAACTAATATAAATCGAGTTTAAAGTTTTGCCCCAATTCTGGGAATTATTTTTGGAATACGTATATAACCGGTACGATATACTCCCGGTGATGCGAAATTTTCTTTCGAGTAACCAAAAGGCACTTGTTTGGCTAATAGTTTGTTGGCAATTGTAACTGCCTCTTCTACAGTCTTTACAATATTACCAAACTTTAGCGAGTTTTGTTTATTTAACAACGAATCCATAATCGGAACAAACTTTTTCATATAATTATGCCTTAGCATTTGTTCAAAAAGAGCTGTATCTTCGTTTTCACCAGCATCTTTATTCAATATATTTTCAATTGACCGATCTGATTTTACTAACTTCGTTAGTTCTGAATTGGGAGTAGCATGACGAAAGATTTGATGTTTGACCTAAAGTCTTTTGGAGAAACATAAAAAATTTGGGTTTCGGCAAGCCGAAAAGATCGGCACAAATCCCTTTCACACCCAACCAACTAAATAACTACTTTGCCAGCAATTACAACAAACTAAATAACGCAGACACTTTCGACATATCCAACTATTCTTTTGATGACAACACAAATCTTTTCTCTTTTAAAAATATTACATTAGACCAACTGTGGAATTCCATTTCTGCAGTCAAATCTAATGCTACAGGACTTGACAAAATCAATATCAAATTTGTTAGACTCATCTTTCCTTTTGTAGCTAATTTCCTATTACACTTTTTCAATTTCATCCTCTCTAGCTCCGAGTTCCCTTTGCAGTGGAGTAACTCCATGATTTTGCCGATCCCCAAAACAAAAACTCCCAGTGACATCGCCGATTTCAGACCAATAAGTATGTTATCTTCACTGTCAAAGGCTTTTGAAAAGATCTTGAGTGCGCAGATGACCAGCTTCCTCGAAGAAAATTCCCTGTTTTGCCAATTCCAGTCCGGTTATAGAAAGTTACATGGAACATCCACAGCCTTATTGAAAATATGTGATGATATCAGACGAAACATGGATTCAAGGAGGCTGACCATACTGTGCCTGCTTGATTTCTCGAAGGCATTTGGTACAATCAAACATGATGTAATTTGCGACAAACTAATCAGAAAGTTTCGTTTTTCTAGGCCTGCGGCTTTAATGATTTTATCGTATCTCTCGCACAGGACTCAAAAAGTAAAAATCGACGACAATTTATCTAACGAAATCTTGATCAGTTCAGGTGTACCCCAAGGGTCCATTCTGGGTCCTCTACTGTTCTGCATGTATGTTGCCGATATTAGCGAAAACATATTAAATTGTAATTTCCATCTATATGCAGACGATATTCAGATCTACCTCTCAAGCAATCTGGATTTAGTTTCTGTTTCTGATTGCGTTAAAGCTATGAATGACGATCTTGCGAGAATCGAATGCTGGGCATCAGAAATTGGCCTAAAACTCAACACTGCAAAAACTCAAGCCATTGTAATCTACTTGAATACCACTTCATATAATTTAAATGATTTGCCGAAATTAATGTTGCTAAACAATCCAGTGCCATACTCGAAAAATGTAAAAAATCTAGGAGTCGTGATCAACAACAAGTTAACTTGGGACGAACACGTAACAAGTCTGTCTCGAAAAGTTTTTAGTTGCCTTCGCGGACTTTGGAGACTCACAATGTTCGCTGATGTCAGCCTGAAAAGGCGACTATTCATATCGTACATCCTTCCTCATTTCTTATACGGGGATACGGTCCTCTTCGGAATGAGCAAGAAATGCGAGTATAGACTTCGTATGTGCTTTAATGCTTGTACCAGATATGTTTTTAAACTAAGAAAATTTGACCACATCTCTCCATATACTACGCGTTTATTGAGCTGTGATATACTCACCTATTTGAATTTCAGAACATGCTATTTCCTGAAAACCTTAATTCGTACTCAGAGTCCCACTTATCTCTATGAAAAATTTCGTTTCTCATTTAGATTCTCAGATAACCTGAGACTCATCCCCGCTTCAAATTCATGCGTCGCTCTTAATAAATCTGTTTTCGTGAGGAGGATCAAACTGTGGAATAACTTACCGCTAGAATTAAAACGGACCGGGTCGAAATCCATATTCCTGGTCAATTTTGTAAACTTTAGTTACAGCTCAGTATATATCTAAGCGTATGGGGTGCTTCTATGTACCTCAGAGATGCAGATTTTTCACAGCTTGTTGTGATGTTATTTGTTTTTAAGTAACATTTATAATGTTTTTCTTTTTTAGTATATTTTAATATTTAACTTTACTCTGGCCTAGTCTGTGATACTCAAAATAACATTGTAATTAAAATCAAATGTATAAGTACTACGTACTTTCTTTTTGATATAAATAAATAAATTTGAAATTTGAAATTTACCAAAAATTATTTATTTATTTTTATTATATAAAAATATAAAACTAATATAAAATAAAAAACTAATATAAAATATAAAACTAATATATAATATAAAACTAATATAAAATATAAAACTAATATACTTTGTACGCACCAAAAAAATATCTTATAGTATATAATTTTTCAAAAAAATATTATCCTATTATTTTAGTTTCTCATATATTTTATTTTATTATTTTTAAAAGAATATTTTTCTGTTACACAAAAAATTTATATTGAAAATAAATGTCAAGTATCAAAAATAAAATTGAATTATAGTTATCGTTGAATTGAAGATAAAACCAAACCAGAACCAAAAAACGTCCCAATTTGTTGGTGCTTATCCATACGGAAAAATATTATTATATCAAATTCTAGTATCTTATAATTCTAAACTACATAATGGTTAGATCCATTGCTATCGTATAGATAAAAATCTTAATTAAATCTTGAAATCAAATATTTTTTTACTTGACCCTAAAGTTTTATACATGCTCGTAAAATAAAATAATATAATAAATAATGACTCGTAACAACACCATAGATGGCTCATGTCAGATGTTTACCTTTTAGAAATCGATCAAAGGCTTTGTCTTGCTGTTCTTCGGTAATGGTGTCATCATGCATAAACAATTGCTTCCGGCGGACGTGACACATTTCAGTGGTATCTACAGAGTTGTACGTTTTAGAAAGTGTTTGTCCTATTTTGCCCCATTTTTGCTTCAAATCTGTACTACTAAGTGAGTACAGATTTGGATACCTTAAAAATAATACCATATGGATTACTTTATTAACACAAATATTTATAAATGCTTACCGAATAATATGTAGCAAGCAAGCAGCAATATGTTTACACTTCTCTCCGATCCCTGCTTTACATGAACAGATGCAGCGCCATAAATTCGAGGTTTTCCTTAAATTTTCTAATCTAACCTCATGAGGGTTAGATTTTATTCCAGAGGTTTGCACAACCAGTCCCATGACCCTATCACAAGATGCTGGTGGAACTATTCCAACAGCATGCATCAGTCCTGCATTTAAAAGCTCCGTCCCCTCGCGTATTGGTCGTTTGCCATTACTGAAATAATCGATAAGGTCAATGGGAGAAATAATTATACCTACCTCAAAATTGCTATTTGCTGTAGAATTCGTTAGTTCCATATTCTCCTGTGGATGAATCTTCGTTGTCCCTGTATGTATGTTTCCCTGTGAGAATATTGATCTAAATTAAATTCACTTTATAATTTAAAAATTAAGTAAAATTTATGTTTCAGTTAAAAAAAAAATGGTATGAATATATACTAAACATCTATCTAAAATATTGTATTTTTTTGCATTTTAACAATAAGTTTCACTAATCCACTTTAACATTTCGAAAGTTTAATGTTTTTTTGTTTATTTCTAGTAAGTCATTGTATTTTTAAATTGTTATAAAATTAAAAATATTGTACTTACTTTAATTGAAATTTAAATTTTGCCCTCAAATACACAGAAAAATATACTTCTATTGACGATTGGAATCTAAAAAATCGCGCTGCTGGTGGCAGGTTTTGTAACTACTACTCCAATATAAGATTTTCACAGAAATATATTTTCTGTGTATTTGCGGGCAAAATTAAATTTCAATTAAAGTAAGTACAATATTTTTAATTTTATAACAATTTAAAAATACAATGACTTACTAAAAATAAACAATAAAACATTCAACTTTCGAAATGTTAAAGTGGGTTAGTGAGTCTTATTGTTAAAATTAAGAATAAGAACCAACAAATTTAAACGATTTTATTATCAAAAATTTTATTTGTTTAATGTGATATATTTACATTTTGTTTTTCGCTCTTTAACTAATTTATGAATATTAAGTACAAATATATGTAACTATAATATTGGTAATTAATTACTAAATAAAATAGAATCAATCACGTATTATTTTTTCCCGATTATTTGATGGTGAGGTATATGATACATGATACTTGTTAGAATTAAATCACCACGCTGAATGAGCGTCATCAGCCATTGCTTCTTATTTTGGTGCTAATATAATTTAGTTCCTGTTTCTTGCTTGAATATTTGAAAGGGGTGTTACATCAGTATAGGAGATAATTATCATCACTGAGGCTGTTTTTTTAAAAAGAAACATCCATCACCAAACTCAATTCTTAATTCATTCATACGACGTTCTATCGAGTCACCCATACTAAGTATTGCATCCTTTGGTTTCTCCTTTTTCTTTTCATTTTTATAATAACAATTCCTCTAATTCTTTTTCCAGAATGGAATCATCAATTATATTAAATGTGTTACCACCGACCAACGTTGATTGGATATCATCATGTACCTCATGCTTTTCTTGGACATCTGCCAATGCCTCATCAACGATATCCAGCGTAGTTCCCGAATCAGAAAGCAAATTTTTGATAGTTTTAGAACCAATTTTAAAAGCTTCCAACACTTTAGCATCACTCGTTGTATCTTGAATTCGAGATTGTAGTAATTGTATTTGATCTAACGAAAATGAAACTTCGCTGAATTTCGTTTGCCATCTCTAATCAACCCTCATATTTTTATGTCTAAATCTTTTAATTCATTTTCAATTTTATCAATAATTTTCAATAAATGTTTTTCTGTTTTTTCTAGATTATAAATAGCACGTTCAAGCTCATTGATTGGTGTGACTTTTTGTGCGGTGGCACCGAATTTTATTATAATTTTTGAGTAATTATCCATCGACTCTGTTCGTTTTCTAACTGTTGAATTGCTAACAAGCACCTTCATTTGTTAATTTAAACTCTAAATTGAAATTGGTAAGCTTTTCGATAGCATCTGCTAAGGACATAACAGATTCGGTTAAATATTCCATTTCCCTTTGGATTTTTGTTGATTGATTCTACAAATAAGAATAGAAATTAAACCTCGAGACAACAGAATCTTAAATAAAAATTCACCTTTAACATATTCTGTGAAATCATCTTTTGTTTGTATCATTAAATTTTTAAATTTATTGACTCTTTGAAATACTTTTTTATCAACGAATTAAAACCCCTTCCACTCCATGTATACTGTCGAATTTCCATGAAATCATTTTTTAATTTAACTTCCTGTTTCTGAAACATATCCTCTAATACCGTTGGAAATACAAGGAATTTTATTATTACGCTGAAATGTATTTTTCAATTCTTTTATATTTATATTGCTTTCCCCTTTATACAAACAATATTTTGTTATGGCATTTTTCCAAAATTTTAATTTAGAATCGTAATTAACAGGATTTAATGTTCGAACTCTGAATGGATCGAACAAAGCATCGATTTTTACATCGTCTTTCCATTCATCAGGATAATACGATTAATATTCTTTTTATGTACAATTCTGGTAATTTTAACAAAACACCTGGAAAAACACAAGTTTTATAAATGTATTTTTCAATTAGATTTAGTTTAAATTTTTATTTTACCCCACAATGTAATATCCAAGTTCTTTTGTGAACTGGATTTTGTGTTGCCGTGATGGCTGTTTTAATATTCCTTTTATATACAATTCTGGTAGTTTTTCTGTAATTGTAACAAAACACCTGGAAAAACACAATTATTATAAATGCATATTTCATTTGGATTTAGATTAAATTATTATTATTCGGCTTGAAAACTTACTAATGCAAACACAAATTTTAGAATGTATACAAAAATGAACTAAATGTCAAAATTTATATTGGAGTACTAGTTCTGATTCTTACCACCAGAAGTTTCTGACGATTGGAGGAAACTTCTGGTGGTAAGAATCAGAACTAGTACTCCAATATAAATTTTGACATTTAGTTCATTTTTGTATGCATTCTAAAATTTGTGTTCGCATTAGTAAGTTTTCAAGCCGAATAATAATAATTTAATCTAAATCCAAATGAAATATGCATTTATAATACTTGTGTTTTTCCAGGTGTTTTGTTACAATTACAGAAAAACTACCAGAATTGTATATAAAAAGAATATTAAAACAGCCATCACGGCAACACAAAATCCAGTTCACAAAAGAACTTGGATATTATATTGTGGGGTAAAGTAATAATTTAAACTAAATCTAAATGAAATATACATATATAAAACTTGTCTTTTCCAGGTGTTTTGTTCAAATTAGTGGAAAATATCCAGAACTGTAAATAAAAATCATATAAAAACAGCCATCACAGCAAAGAGAAATCCAGTTCTCAAAAGAACTTTGATATTATATTGTGGGGTAAAGTAATGATTTAAACCTAATCTAAATGAAATATACATATATAAAACTTGTCTTTTCCAGGTGTTTTGTTCAAATTAGTGGAAAATATCCAGAATTGTAAATAAAAATCATATAAAAACAGCCATCACAGCAAAGAGAAATCCAGTTCTCAAAAGAACTTTGATATTATATTGTGGGGTAAAGTAATGATTTAAACCTAATCTAAATGAAATATACATATATAAAACTTGTCTTTTCCAGGGGTTTTGTTCAAATTAGTGGAAAATATCCAGAACTGTAAATAAAAATCATAAAAAAACAGCCATCACAGCAAAGAGAAATCCAGTTCACAAAAGAACTTTGATATTATATTGTGGGGTAAAGTAATGATTTAAACCTAATCTAAATGAAATATACATATATAAAACTTATCTTTTCCAGGTGTTTTGTTCAAATTAGTGGAAAATATCCAGAACTGTATATTTGTAAATAAATTACTTGTAAATAGTGTAAATAAAACTTGGATATTATATTGTGGGGTAAAGTAATAATAATAATTAACTAATATAAATCGAGTTTAAAGTTTTGTCCCAATTCTGGGAATTATTTTTGGAATACGTATATAACCGGTACGATATACTCCCGGTGATGCGAAATTTTCTTTCGAGTAACCAAAAGGCACTTGTTTGGCTAATAGTTTGTTGGCAATTGTAACTGCCTCTTCTACAGTCTTTACAATATTACCAAACTTTAGCGAGTTTTGTTTATTTAACAACGAATCCATAATCGGAACAAACTTTTTCATATAATTATGCCTTAGCATTTGTTCAAAAAGAGCTGTATCTTCGTTTTCACCAGCATCTTTATTCAATATATTTTCAATTGACCGATCTGATTTTACCAACTTCGTCAGTTCTGAATTGGGAGTAGCATAACGAAACATTTGATGTTACCAAAAATTATTTATTTATTTTTATTATATAAAAATATAAAACTAATATAAAATAAAAAACTAATATAAAATATAAAACTAATATATAATATAAAACTAATATAAAATATAAAACTAATATACTTTGTACGCACCAAAAAAATATCTTATAGTATATAATTTTTCAAAAAAATATTATCCTATTATTTTAGTTTCTCATATATTTTATTTTATTATTTTTAAAAGAATATTTTTCTGTTACACAAAAAATTTATATTGAAAATAAATGTCAAGTATCAAAAATAAAATTGAATTATAGTTATCGTTGAATTGAAGATAAAACCACACCAGAACCAAAAAACGTCCCAATTTGTTGGTGCTTATCCATACGGAAAAATATTATTATATCAAATTCTAGTATCTTATAATTCTAAACTACATAATGGTTAGATCCATTGCTATCGTATAGATAAAAATCTTAATTAAATCTTGAAATCAAATATTTTTTTACTTGACCCTAAAGTTTTATACATGCTCGTAAAATAAAATAATATAATAAATAATGACTCGTAGCAACACCATAGATGGCTCATGTCAGATGTTTACCTTTTATGAATCGATCAAAGGCTTTGTCTTGCTGTTCTTCGGTAATGGTGTCATCATGCATAAACAATTGCTTCCGGCGGACGTGACACATTTCAGTGGTATCTACAGAGTTGTACGTTTTAGAAAGTGTTTGTCCTATTTTACCCCATTTTTGCTTCAAATCTGTACTACTAAGTGAGTACAGATTTGGATACCTTAAAAATAATACCATATGGATTACTTTATTAACACAAATATTTATAAATGCTTACCGAATAATATGTAGCAAGCAAGCAGCAATATGTTTGCACTTCTCTCCGATCCCTGCTTTACATGAACAGATGCAGCGCCATAAATTCGAGGTTTTCCTTAAATTTTCTAGTCTAACCTCATGAGGGTTAGATTTTATTCCAGAGGTTTGCACAACCAGTCCCATGACCCTATCACAAGATGCTGGTGGAACTATTCCAACAGCATGCATCAGTCCTGCATTTAAAAGCTCCGTCTCCTCGCGTATTGGTCGTTTGCCATTACTGAAATAATCGATAAGGTCAATGGGAGAAATAATTATACCTACCTCAAAATCGCTATTTGCTGTAGAATTCGTTAGTTCCATATTCTCCTGTGGATGAATCTTCGTTGTCCCTGTATGTATGTTTCCCTGTGAAAATATTGATCTAAATTAAATTCACTTTATAATTTAAAAATTAAGTAAAATTTATGTTTCAGTTTAAAAAAAATGGTATGAATATATACTAAACATCTATCTAAAATATTGTATTTTTTTTGCATTTTAACAATAAGTTTCACTAATCCACTTTAACATTTCGAAAGTTTAATGTTTTTTTGTTTATTTCTAGTAAGTCATTGTATTTTTAAATTGTTATAAAATTAAAAATATTGTACTTACTTTAATTGAAATTTAAATTTTGCCCTCAAATACACAGAAAAATATACTTCTATTAACATCTTATATTGGAGTACTAGTTACAAAACCTGCCACCAGATGCGCGATTTTTTAGATTCCAATCGTCAATAATCAAAAATAATTATAAAAAAAATGACATCTAATTGAAATGAAATATAAAATAGTACATTATGATGCTAGGACGTAAAGCTAAAGATTTTGGACGGATGTGGAGTTTGCAAATCGAGGCGCTAGCCGAGATTTGCACCCACATTAAGTCCAAAATAGCTTACGTCCGTGCATCATATACTATTTTTTATTCGCCGCAAGCAAAATATTTTAAGAAAAGTTGTTTATTCTAAATTAAAATTACAAATTTTCATAAATTTTAAAATCAAAATATGTGAAACAAGTAACCTTTGAAAAAATATTTATTATTTTTTCCAAATTCTATGACAACAACTATTTTAATTGGATAATGAAATTTTGAATTTGCGGGTTGCTTTGATAAAAAAATTTATTTTTCATAGAATTTAAACAAATACAAATGCTTTTTACTTTTTTGGACGTAGCTATGACGACAAAATAAATAGCTGAAAAGTGATACTTTAAAGCCGCAAATCACAGTAATAAAGTAACACTTTAATATATAGGCGAATAAAAAAAAAATTAAATTGAATTCATAGCAACAACAGCAAACTACCAGAGACCAGATTAACCCGCTATATATTACTAGCCAACAATAGTAGGCTTACTGGTTTGGCAGTTGTCAAAAAAAAAAAAAAAAGAAATAACATATTAGGACACGAACATTAACAGGAAGGAAGGAATGGGAGTTAAGGGTAGGAAGGAATGGGAGTTAAGGGTAGGAAGGAATGGGAGTTAAGGGTAGGAAGGAAAGAAGGAGGTGGTGGGAAAAAGGAAAATCGACGCAGAAATTACAAATCCATCGCCATTTGTTTTATATTAATATAATTTTAATTGGGTTAAATATATATAGATTGGGTTAAATATGTATATATATTTTAATTTTGACATTTATAGTATAAAATGAAAGCGGTGATCTTAAAATTCGGTTTGTTTTATTATTCACCACCGTCAACCAAATTTGAAACAAACTGATAATTTTCAGTTTCTGTTCCCACATCCATTTCTCTAACGCTAGACTAGCGTTAGATATAGCGGTTGATCTAGCGTTAGATTAGCGTTAGATTTGCAAAGAAAATGTCCAAATTGTCTACCGCTGATGGAGTGAATCTTTAATAAATATAGTACTAAAACTAACGTTTACGCCATCTTTGGAATCAACTTGAACTATAAGGTTATTAAAGTGAGACCTCTGGTGGTAAAAAGCGAAAAGTAGTAAAAATAATAATTAATCTAGAGTTCATAAATAAAAATGTTCCAAAATAAAATTTTCCGATTTTTTATTTATTTTTTTAAAAAAATAATGCAATTTTACATATCAAATTATTTACATATCAAATTTTCTTTTAAATTTCAAATTTTATTATTTTTTCGATGGTATCTGTTGTTTTTATGGTTGATGTTCTATGGGATTTAAAAACTGGAAATAATCATGTTATTAGTACTTAAATATTAAAATTAAATTTTAATAAATTTGTACTTACAAATTGTAAATTGTAAATTGATTGGTATACATTTAGATGGTCCATTAAATTGATGATTAAACATTTAGATGGACATTAAGCGTTGGATATGGATGTGGTTGGGTACTTCAATTATAAACTTCGAATTTGATTGTTGTTTCTATGACGTATCTGTTGACAATAGACGGTTGTTTCTATAATGGTTGCTGCTTAATGGTATCTAAAAAAACTGGATATAATCATGTTATTAGTACTTCGATATTAAAATTAAATTTTAATAAGTTTTTACTTACCGGATGATTGTAAATCTTATAATAAATTGATGGTTATACATTCAGCGTTAGAGAAATTGATGTGTGTACTTCAAATTAAATTTCAAATTAAATGTGTTTTGTTTTGAAAACAAATGAATTCATAATATAGTAAATGCAATTACAGATAGATGACAGTCACGTTAGAGTGTTCTAAGCTAGAGCGGAGATACATTTAAGTATAAAAAAAAATTAGTACAGACCTGAGAAACAAACCAGCGTAGAATGTAGGATAAAAATGAATATTCGTCAGGGAACTGGGTTGTATTGTATGTGAATGCACGGGCTCAACAAGAAAACAAAATGATCATCCAGCTTTTGAAATTGTACGTTTTATCGTGACCTTATTTATTAGTTTGGAGAAATAACATACAAAAAGATTTCAGTTTCCGGATTAGCGAATATATATTATGTATTTTAGCACGTCTTAAACGTATTTGAATTATAAAATGTTATTTAAAATAATAGGAAGCCTCAGGGTTTGGGAACAACCAATACAAATTAAACAAATATATTTATTTAGTGTGCATATATTTTAAAATTCAATGCAAAATTTAAGCTTTAACTGCAGCAGCTGCTTGAGCAGCGGCTGCTTGTTCTTCTTTAATGCGATCCTTTTTAAGCGGTCCCATAAATGCCAATTTGTCAGCTGGTGTTTGGAATCGACCGTGACCCATTTTAGAAGAAGTATCAATGAATTTCAAATTAATTTGTTCAAGAGCTGCACGTTTAGTGTGGACCAAAAGCGATTTACGTAACGTAATAACACGCTTCTTCGATCCTATACAACATCCTTTCAGCATCAGAAAATCATTATTTACTTCACCGTAATGTGGGAAACCGCCCATGGGTGTGATTGATTTGTCTGTTAAATCATATTCTGTAGAAGCGTTGTTCTTAATGATCTGCAATTTAAATAGCATTTAAGAAAATCATTTATAAAAATTTAATAACGAAAATAGAAAGAAATCAGTCCTATCATTTAATGTCACGTATGTATCATATAAAAGATAGTATATTTCGGCTCTATCGAATTTTTCATCATTATTTAAAAAAAAAATAAACAAAAATGTTTCTAACCTTTCCGTCTTTTGTATGGATTCCCGCACCAATTCTGTATATTTTTTTGTTGATGTCAGTACGATGATGATACCCTTTTTGACCAGCGCGCGCTACGGTAAATGATACACGACTTGGATGCCATGCTCCTATGCATGCAACCTTACGTAAACCTTTATGGGTCTTACGGGGCAATTTTTTTGTATGCCATCGTGAAGTTACTCCTTTGAAACCTTTGCCTTTGGTTACTCCAATACAATCGATCATTTCATCTTGTGCGAATACTTGATTAACCGGAATAGGTTTCTCTAAATGTTCCTTAACCCAATTAACTTTATCTTCAATTGTGCCACCGTTCAATTGAATTTCCATTATATGAGCCTTTTTTTGACGTTGTTTAATCAATCTGATCTAAGTTTAAAAACAAGCTAAGTTAGTATATATAAATATGAGAATAATAATGTTCTTAATATGGTTTCTCTCTGTTATAATAGCCCAGGGGCTAAACAAAGACGCTGGAATATATTAAGATACACCTCTTATGGGGCGCAATAATCTACGACAATGTGAATCCATGGTACATTGAAAAGTAGCAATCATTCACTTTTGAACCAGTAACAATGAATTTCATAGTTTCAAGTTCGCGACGTCGCACAACTTCGCAAATTTTAAACTTAAATAAAAAAAAAAAAAAAATTGACTTACTTGCGAGTGAGCAATGACTCTTATTGATTTGCAGTAACGAATCATTTTGCTGAAACTGTTTTCAATAGACTTCTTTCCCAAGTCATCCGTCCATTTTTTGCTTGCTTTTGAGAAAGCCTTCTTTTTACTCTTGTACCTGATTAATAATGTATTAATGTGGATTTTCCATATATGAAGAACTTCTCTCTAATCTAAGAGTAAAACGTGAATCAAACCTCTTCAGAGAGCGGAGATTTTGATTCAGTTATGTGCTCACCGATGGATTCGTTAAATTATCGAATCATGGCTTACACATAATATACCTCTCTTCTATAGATTGGAGAGCTAATTTAAGTTATTAGTATATTAAAGTTTATAATTAAATCCATATAACGAAAAAAATTTCAGTAGGAATGCAGCAGTAAAAAATAATCATCACGCTTTTAAACGTAAGACGTACTAATTGTTTACATCATAATAATTTTTAAAACATCTATTATGTAATATATTTACCAATTTTTGTAGAAACGACGTCTGCATTCTTCGGATAAATGTTGAGCCCATACATTTATTAATGAACGGTTGCCGTATGGTGTTTCAATATAACCAATTGCTCCAACAATTATCATTGGAGGTGTTTCCAAAATCGTTACAGATTCAACCACTTCCTTTTTATTGATTTCTATAAATTAAAATTAGGAATTGAATTAGATAGTGATACAACCGTAAAATTAATTTGGTTTTAATTAACCAAATAATCAGTTCGCCCTAGTTCTTAAATTTAATCACAGTTTATCATACAATAACCATAAACGAATATAGGAAATTCATCATTAAAAATATTACTAGTGAATGTTATAAAAATACTTGCTTGACCCAGGACGATCTGCCTCTCTAACAATGTGAGTCATACCAGCTTTATAACCAAGAAAAGCGGTTAAATGAACTGGCTTTGTAGGATCATCTTTCGGAAAAGCTTTAACCTTACCACGGTGTCGTGCAGATCTTTTCTTAGGGTAAAAAGCCATGGACCCATGCCTGGGTGCCGAGAATTTACGGTGAGACTAGAAAGATAAATGTTTCCACGTGTTACTAATTTAATATTAAAATAAGAATGAAATTATATATATAAATATATATAATATATATTGAACAACTGATTTTGAAAATATTTAGAAGTTATTGATTTCAATTTAATTACATAAAAAAGCCTTACCATAAAAAATTCTTTATATTAAACCAAACATCCACTTCCAACGCAAGTTGAAAACGAAAAGAAACTTTTATCTTCGAATGTGGCGAATTTAGCTTTTCCGGCTATATGTTTGTTATAAAATTACCAGATATATGTATACAAATGCCATCTCTATGAAACAAAACTAACTAAATAGTTTCATAAAAATACAAGGTTTCGTTCGGAAACACCAAATCGCTTGCTTATTTTCTAAAATAGGCAACTGTCATTCCAAGGGGCGTGGCTATCAGATCTTCAACAAGAACAAGAATTGGCATTTTGTTTCCGAACGACCAGTTGCCTAAATATATATATGAAGTATTAAAAATTAATAATTATGTATTAAAACTTATCACAATAATTATAATAATTTAACAACAGGAAAAACAAACTAAACACAACACAAAACATGTTTGGTTTGTGTGAAAAAATTATTATTTGCAGATTTCAACTTATGAAAAATAAAAACAAATGATTTAAGTTTTGAATTTTTATTTGATAAATTTTTGTATTAAAATATTGATGCAGATTTAAAAAAAATAATTTTCATATTTCTAGTAAATAAATGAGACACACAAAATAAAATATAAAATTTATATTTCTAATAATAATATTGTATTTGTTTTGATCAAAATCAAATAAAATCCGCAAATGTCACTTTTAGATCTCAGTTCTTATTTAGGATCTCAAAAAGAGCAAGTCCAAAATAGGCGATCGAATCGCCTATTTTGGAATAGAAATGGAGTTTCCGAACAACTTTATCTGTCAAATCGCTTTATTAAATAGGCAAGAAATAGTTTAAGAACGACCATTTCCAGCCACAAACGTCAAAATAGGAAAATAAGCTAGCGATTTGGTGTTTACGAACGAGCCCCAGAACTCACTAAAATTTAAAAAAAAAATTATCACAACCCCAATGAGCAATGCGCACGGATCTTCCCAGTTAGAAGTGTTATCAATCAGTTATTAATAAATATCATATTTATTTATTATTTATTCATAGTGCGATGGCAAACGGGCCAAGGCCCAATTCTTGCCCAGAAAAATTACAGTTATATTCTTAAATAATAATAACAAATTGGTACATGTAAAAATAAGAATATAAAAAAATTTAAATTCAAAACATAAACAAAATTATAAATATAAGTAACAAAATATATATACATTTCATGAATTTCATGTTTAAGGTATTTCATGTTTAAAAGAATATGAGATTTACAAATTCAGACTTACATAAGAGAGATTTCAGATTTCAATTTCAAAAGAAAATGATAATATTAATAATAGACAAAATTAGGGGGTTGAGGATCGGAAGGGGGTAGAGGAAGGGATGTAGGGTTGAAGTGGGGTGAGGGATACGACTCGTAAACGAAGGAAAGAGGTCAAGTAAGATGGTGATGGAGAATTGGGATGGCAAGTGAAAGGGAATGCTGGAGAAATGGAGTAGCCGAGGTTAAAGTTTGTTGAGGAAGTCAAGTACTTTAGTTTTAAAAGTGGAGGGGGAGATGTTGAACTTTTTAAGAGGAGCAGGAAGATTATTATAGAGCTTTGAGGTTCGGATAGAGTAGGAAAGTGCCCAGGAGTTACACGAAATGAGTGGCAGGATAATTTTGTGGACTCGAAGGGAAGGATAAAAAAGAAACCATTGAAACAGATAGGAGGGACAGTTAAATTTGAGGATTTTGAAGAAAAGAAGTAGAAGACGGGTGGAGATGTGGTTAGAAAAGGAGGTACCCAGGAGGGCGTGCGTAAAGTTAGAAACATGCTGGCGGGGTTTGAGATTGTAAACAAAGCGGATGGCCCAGTTAAAGGATTTAGTGAGTCGAGACAGGTTATCCAATGTACAACCTGAATAGACTTCGATGGCGTAGTTGAAGATAGGCATAACTAGAGCATGAATGAGGAGTCTTCTTATATGCAAAGGTAGAAAGTGGTTTAGACTATAAAGCCTCCTCATTACAGCGGTAGCTCGACCTATAACAAAGTTGGTGTGAGCCTTCCATGAGAGATCTTGGTCGATTATACAGGAGGTACAAAGGTGATAGGGATGCCATTAAGAAGAATGCTAAAACCATGATTATGGAAAGACGGAGGACAGTTGAAGAGTATGGCTTGGGATTTAAGTGGGTTCAGTACGAGCTTGTTGCGTTCAGCCCATTCAGAGATCTTATCGAGGTCGTTGTTCATCTCACTAAAACAACGATGGAGCTCAGGAATGGGAAGAGCATGCATAATTTGAACGTCGTCAGCAAAGAGGTGGAGAAGAGAATGACTGATTACTGAAGTAATGTCGTTTATGTAGATGGAGAACAAAAGAGGTCCAAGCATTGAACCTTGAGGGACACCTTTTAAAAGGGAAATAGGATTGGATAATGAATTTCTAGAAACCACAGATTGAGAACGACCCGTAAGGTATGAAAAGATGAGGTTGCACGCACCGGAGGAGAAACGGAAATAAGATTTAAGTTTAAAGATGAGAATTGAGTGATCAATGGAGTCGAAGGTCTTGCTAAAATCGAGTAGAAGGAGTATAGATATAAATTTCTTATTCTTATTTCTGCGGAGAAGGTCAGTTATGTCAATTAGAGTGTGAGTGGTGCTATAGTGGTTACGAAAACCAGATTGTTTATCAGAAAGAAGATTGTTAGTTGAGGTATGATCAGTGATCTGGTTTTTGATGATTTTCTCAAATATTTTGGAGAGCACAGGTAGAACACTAATTGGTCGAAAATCTTTACTGCGCTTCTTGGGTAAGGGTCGGGCGGTGGAAAATTTCCATGAATGTAGAAAAGAAGAGGTCATAATAATGTGGTTAATGAGATGGAGAATATGATGGAGAAAGGATGGGAAAACAATTTTGAGGAATTTGAGAGGAATGCCATCGGATCCAACAGCATTGGAGGAGATGGAATAGAATGCAAGTTCAATTTCAGAGGGGAGCGCTGAACGAAAAGAGAAGGAATTAGGGTGTTCGGGAAGAGAAGAGTCATTCCGATTGAGGGGAGGGTAGGAGCTGGATGACACAAAGGACTGGTTAAGAGAGTTAAGTTCAGGAAGGCTAAGTGAAGGAGAGTGCAATGAGGAGGTAACGGCACCTATGGTTGAAAGCTTAGACCACAATTCTGTGGAGGAGGATAATTTGGAGAACATTTTAGAGCCAAGATCAAGTTTGGCTTTGCGAACCAGAGATCTAAAGCGGTTGCGGTGAGTGCAAAACATTTTTTAGTTATCAGAAGTTGGGTAAGTCTTATATGCTTTAAAAGACAAGTCACGAAGATTACGGGTATTAAGCATCTCAGGTGTTAAGGTGATAGTGTTAGGAGGTGGTGGTAGGAAGGAGCGGAGAGAAGCATGTTTTTCGTGTAGGGTACGAATAGTGTTATTAAGAAATTGAAGTTTGAGTTCAGAGTCCGTTGAGGAGTAAAAAGGAGAGAAGTCAACATGGAAGATATCATCGTTAAGAAGATCCATGTTAATGTTCTTATAGTCGTGATAAAGGACAGGAGTTGGATTATAGACTTTGTTGAGGTTAAGGGAGGTGAATATGAATGCATGTGCGGAGATGCCAGGAACCCAAAACTGGTCGCTAACTAAAGGAAGAGAAGGATCATTGATCAGGAGAAAGTCAATGCAGGAACCTGAGGAGTTGTGGGCTTGGTGGGTTGGAGAATTATTGTGTACGATGTGGAGGCTAAGACGAGAACAGATATCAGTTGTTTTGGATAGAGTGGAGGGATTTAGGATATTGGTGTTGAAGTCTCCAAGGAGGATGATATATGGAAATTGGTTGGAATAGGGAGAAATTATGTCTTCAATTAGAGCGAAGTTGCCTTTACAAAGGTAGGCAACAACAACCAAAACATTCAACCCCCCAAGGCTAACCTGAACAAAAACTGCTTCTGCATCAGAATCGTTAAAGGTAAAATTTTTTTTTAGATTTGAGCTTTTTGTTCACGTAAAGTGCAACCCCACCACCCCTTTTTGAGGGACGATCGTGACGATGGATACGATAACCTGCCACTTCAACAGCGGAGTTAGTGACGTATGATTTAAGCCAAGTCTCTGAGACACCAACCAAATCTAGGAGAGAACCAGAGAGAATTGATCTAATCTCGTCAAGCTTGGAGGACCGTGCGCAAGGCTTAAGGCTTTGGGCGTTAAAGTGGCCTACATTAAGAGAGCTTCGGTTTTTGTTGACTGCTTTGAATAGATAAGAGTTGTCGCTGGCCACCCGAGATAGAGAATCAAGAGACATAAGTAGGGAAAGTAGGGAACGTAAAGAGTCGTAATTTGGGAGGGAAGGAAGAAGGGATCATGAAAGGGTGTGAGGTGAGGAAACCAAAGGGAAAAGTAGGGGGGGAGTTAGGGGTAAAGGGAAGGGAGGTAATAAGGATGAGGGAAAGAGGAAAGGGAGGCGGTAAATCATTCACAAGTGACATCAAAACGAACATAGTGATACATTTTTCGTGAAGCATGATGAAAAAAGGGAAGGATAATGGGAGCTAGAAGAAAAAATTGTAGGATACGGTGAGAGGCAGAAAAAGAAAAGTTTAAAGAGGATACTTAGTGGAGAGTTCAGAGGGGCTGTCGAATTCGAGGGTTGAGCTGTCAGGAAAGGTGAGGAAGATACTCGAAGACCTAATTCGGAAGCGAGAGATGATTTTAGACTTAACAAGAAACCGAGCATGCTTGGCCAAGGACGACAGGACTGGAGGTAGATTATCATTGAGGTGAATTAGATTAGCTAATTTAAGGGAGGGGAAGATTTCCGTTATAGGTAAACGTTTTTTTTGAAAGTAAGCTTTCATAACAGAGTCATGCGTATCAATGGTGGTGATTTGAGTCAAGGCGACCGATTTATTTTTGTTAATCCATAAACATGAAGAGATAGATGAAGGGTTAAAATTAGGAAGAAGGTGAGAAAAGATTTTGAGTGAAGCATCTTTGAGATCAATGTTGGTGGGAAGGCCCGAAATAAGAATGTCTCGTCGCCTGGAATCCCTTAGATGTTTGGTATTGGCCGCTTTGAGACTACGAAGATCGTTGTTAACATTCGTTAGATGCATGTCGATGGCAGGTTTAACAAAAGAGCTAATATTAGATTTAAGATTGGCAAAATCTTTGGATAAATTGACTTGGTCAGCACGCAATGTTGACATTTCCTTTTTGGTAAAAGCAAATTCGTCTCGGAGAGAATTAATAGAGATACCAATGTCAAAAAGTTGTTGATTGGTTTTGGATGTGGAGAGTGCGGTGGATGAATGTAATTCGGTAATCTGGTTTTGTATTTGCGCAAGTTGGATCAATATAAGAGAAATAGGAGAATCAGATGACTCAGATTTGTTTTTAGAAGGTGGTTTAGTTTTCTTTGAGCAGACGGTACAGGACCATTTGAGAGATGGATCAGCATCGAATGTTGAAAATTCAGAAGAAGAGAGTTTAGAGCAGGTTTGGTGAACCCAAGATGAGCAGGAGTCACATTGTATACAGGTGTCTTTATCAGAGACGACCATTTTACAGATTGGACAGTTAATTGGTGTTGTTGACATAATGTTAAGCTAATAAACAAAGGAATGGAGGGAAGGAATGAGATAAGTTGACCTAGGAGACAGTGGAACAAGAGGAAAACTAAGGCGAGAAAGAGAAATAAGGAAGGAGTGGAAAAATAGAGGTTAGAATTATTAACAGCAAAAGATTACAGAAAAACTAATTATAATACAGTATATAACTAAAACAAGCTTCCTAAATGTAGACAATACGTATAAGAGTATAGTGATGTGGTGCGAGAGCAGCAATCACGATGAATAAAAGTGTGGAACTTACGTTTAATGACGTAATGCTGGATGATGAGTGATGTGTTGAAACAATCTTGATGATAATATCTCTATATATTAAGTGGTACAGGTGGTTGATAAATTATGTGCAAGTTGAACTGAGTGTTAATTAAACTTGATGAATTTTGATGATATATGAGTTGTAGTGAAGCTTAGTGATGAGTTGAATAAACTGTCGGTATTGACAATGGTTAAACGAAGAGTTATTGATGAATGCTGTTAATTTATTTTATAGATGACAGGTGAGCTGTTTCGATTGTATGTAAGAGTTAGTGAAATTGAGCTGGATGAAATATGGCGATTTGACAATCTTGAGATGTAACTATCTTGAAGTGGTATGTTAATGTATTAGATCTGGATGATGTGATGTTCGAAGTAGTAATCAATGACCACGTGTAGAATACGGAGACCAATTACTGTAAACAAAAATAGAGTTAAATGAGAATGTGATGTAAATATATAGTTTCTGTTCAGCAGTGGTGGTACGTAGAAGTTGGCCGATAGCTAATCAAAAAAAATTGAAGTTATATAGCGAAATGGTTTGTTTGATCACGCAAACGAATGTACACTTTTCACTAAAAAAAATAGCACTATTAAGATATTATAAATTTAAGTATATTAATGTTATTTAAGTTAAGTACAGCAAAAGTATATAAGAGTTCCACTTATTACGTATCTAAACCTTGTTCCTTAATCATCAGTAGATATAAATAGAGATATATGCAAGATTGATGGTAAAGTGAGGTTATGATGTGGTAAGGCTTTAACAGTATTCACAAGTATAAGAATTTAAATAATTTTAATAATTTTGTTTGTTCAAACTTAGCAAGTATTATAATAAAATTAAAATAAAAACACCAATTTCTTGTTAACTAATAGTTTTTATTTACTATATACGTAATGTAATTAGTGAAATTTATAAATTTTATTAGTGAAATTTATAATTTTTATTAGTGAAATTTATCATATAGGAATGTCATCGATAATTTTTGTTCTAATCTGTGGCACCACATCATCGACTGCATCGACCCGTTTACTTTATAATTATATGACCACAAGGTACAAATAACGAAGGATTAAAAAAATGGTATTTTCAAGTGTCTTCGTTATCAGAAAGTGTGGTGCTTACATTGAATAAATATCTAAGGAAAAGTAACTAGACTTTTTGAGTGAAGCATCTAATTTGTAGTATTGGTGCGTTTGATGGTGTTTGTATTTAATCGTAGAGTGGTACTGTGTATAATTTGTATATAGTTACACAAACATAACTTAGGTGGCAGTATGAACTGTTCTTTGAAATAAGTAGATTTTATTCAAAATTTTATTTATTTCTCGTTTAAACTAATCGTTGTTTTAGGAAAAATTTGTCTTAAAATGTATTTTTACCCGTTTCCTACTTAAATAAAAGATAATGAATAAGTTATATATTTTGTTGATTTTATTTTAATAATTTTTTTCTCGATATTTTTAAACATTAAATACATAAAAGCAAAATTGTGTGCCATCATCTTCAGCAATATTATCACACTAACAACAGTCTAACATCATTACCAGCAATACAAATGAACACATCTTTACGAATACAGATTTGTAAAGCTGTCCTCTCTCTAAGCAAATATTTTTATTTAACTACAAAACTTCTATGAACTAACTTCTATAAAAAAACTTATCTAAAATCTCTATCGTATTTAGTTTTTTCTAACAGTTGCCATTTTTTGAATATAACGAAATTGGCATAGGTTGAAAATACTCCAAAGTACCTTTAAACCCACTTTAAAAGATGACTGTTCCTAAATATTGACGAAATTAGCTTGTACTGTCTATTGGTTTAAAAATTCGATTTTAATTTATATTTATAACCATACTTCGACTAATAAACTAATAATAAATATATAAACATCGTAGATAAATTGAAAATCCTTATGGTTATATATGTTTGAACAATATATTTCACTATTAAAAATTTTAGATCAAATCCGTTTAAACTTTAAATCATATTCAAATTTATATTTTTTACACACATTTTTTATAAGAAACAATAACTTTATACAATCCCTGTGAATGGGCGTGTCTAACAAAATTGTTTTGACATTTTGGCAAACTTACATTTGAGAAATTAAGTAAAAAATTAAATTAGAAAATAATTAATTTTGTGACACAAACTTATTGTAAATATATTAAAAATATATACTAAATGGTTTTTTTAACATTTTTTATCAAAATATCCTTATCTGATAATTGTAATTTTAGCAGCAAAATGCTTTGGAATGTTGACAATTTTTTTACATGTTTTGATGCAGTACGCCATTTTTATGAATAAATAACTGTATAAACACAATTAATTCATGTAAAAAAAACAGTTTAAATACTAATTTGTATAAAACTGAATTACAACTCAATACTTTAAGAACAAAATACAGCAAAAAACTCTTTAGTTTGTTTTGAAATACGACGTAAACAAATGAAATGACATTGACAGATTGGCAAACTTAACAAAAAATTAAAAAAAAAAATGCTTCACCGATTATTTGTGTGCGTACACGTAGCGACACTTCCTTATATATTTATTCAATGGGTGCTTACAATGGTCAACACGATTTTTGGTTCTGACTGCTACATGTTAAATTTTGGTTTCTCCTACGACAAAAATAAGGAAAAAATTTTTTTTTCCGAATAAAGTTTGCTTTTGTAGAAACTAGAGCGATTTTTCAATTTTTCGGCAAAAATTACTGATTTTATATTTTTTCTACACTTCTACTGTAAATTATGATTAGAAAACATTTTTTTAGATACAAGAGTCTTTTTTATTCAAGATTTGTGATAAACAGTAACATATAGATGTAAAATAACAACAAACTAATGTCTAAAAGTGAATATCGTATCGTAATCGTATGAGCTCCCTCGTATTAAACGAGAAAACAAGAAAACCAAAAAAAATTTTTTTTTGTTGACCAGCGTTATTTATATTTAACTCCATCCAGAGAATGTTGAATATACAGGCTGATTCTGACATACCCTCACAGATGTAAAAATAGTCATAGCAATTAGACTTTTCTCTTAGCTAAGACCTCTTAAATGCGATTCTGTATGTAGTCACAACTGTGAGATGTCCAAAAAAAACCTCTTAACGTAAGACCATCAAACATGGTCATCTTAAGCATCATAACTTAAAGTTTCATATTTTTTATTTGAATTCTTGTATGAAAAATTATATTAATAAAGGATAAAATATTAATTATAAATTATTTATGTAATTATTATAAAATTTATAATAATTATCTATTACTAAGTTTACACCAGTATCTAATAGGTACATACTATACTTAATAGGTCGACTATGGTCGATGTAAACAGTTATCAAAAAAGTACGTACCAAATATTTGGTAGGATGATTTGCTACGTATCAAATTAGGTACGTAGCAAATAGGTATTATTTTTACGGTGTGAACACCAAAATTTGGTATGACGTTTAAAATAAAAATAAATAAACTTATTTTATAACTTGAGTTTAATTGATCTCAAAAATCTAAAATAAAAATTTAAATTCCCTTAATGTAGTCTATTGTTAATACATATAGAACTACAAATTGACCAAGTGTCAGCCATTGATTTCACATTGATTGGAAACAATCAATAATGACTATACAAACGTGACTTAGGATGTTAATTAGAATAGAAATGTTCCCCATTCTATGAATTCACACAAAGTATTGTCTAGAAATCAAATGCTTCTGGCCAAACACCATCAGTAACCAGGAGCTTCTACGGCAGACAGAGCAGCTAGACATTGAGACCGAGATAAAACAAAGAAAATGGAGATGGATAGGACATACACTGAGAAAATCAGTCGAAGATATAACAAGGATGTCCCTAGAGTGGAATCCACAAGGAAAAAGGAGAGTTGGAAGACCACCCATGACGTGGAAGAAAACGGTGCTAGCTGAAGCAAAACAAATCGGCAAGACATGGGGTGAACTGAAAGCGATTGCCCCGAACAGAGTCAGATGGTCCAGTCTAGTAGACGCCCTATGCTCCTAAATGGAGATAAAGGAAAAAAAAAAAAAAAAAAAAAAAAAAAAAAATTGTCTAGAAATTTAATGCAAAAATCCCATATAATGTAAAAACATTTCCATAATATGGAGTCTAATGACAGTGGAAAAATTCAACTTAAGTAAAATAAATAAGTGATGAAGAAGTTTCAACTTTGAAATTGTCATCGCCTCAACGGCGTAATCGATAGCGTGTCTGCCTAAGGATTCGAGCCGGGCACTGACGAGGGTAGGTTCGAATCCGATCCGAAACACGAAAAATCTGAATTGGAGTTTTTTTCTGAGAAACTTCAAACCATACCTTTGAATTGAAAAAATTCCAATTACTTCTTTACTTACTTGAGTTTAATTGATCTCAAAAATCTAAAATAAAAATTTAAATTCCCTTAATGTAGTCTATTGTTAATACATATAGAACTACAAATTGACCAAGTGTCAGCCATTGATTTCACATTGATTGGAAACAATCAATAATGACTATACAAACGTGACTTAGGATGTTAATTAGAATAGAAATGTTCCCCATTCTATGAATTCACACAAAGTATTGTCTAGAAATTTAATGCAAAAATCCCATATAATGTAAAAACATTTCCATAATATGGAGTCTAATGACAGTGGAAAAATTCAACTTAAGTAAAATAAATAAGTGATGAAGAAGTTTCAACTTTGAAATTGTCATCGCCTCAACGGCGTAATCGATAGCGTGTCTGCCTAAGGATTCGAGCCGGGCACTGACGAGGGTAGGTTCGAATCCGATCCGAAACACGAAAAATCTGAATTGGAGTTTTTTTCTGAGAAACTTCAAACCATACCTTTGAATTGAAAAAATTCCAATTACTTCTTTACTTACTTGAGTTTAATTGATCTCAAAAATCTAAAATAAAAAATTATTTTATAAATATATATTTATGTTTCATGTGATTTTTTTTGCTGAAATTAAAATTAAAGAATTTTAGCAAGAATATAATAAATGTTTACAGTTTTTTATAAAAAATATATTTGGAAATTCTTTTTTTCTAACCAAAAAACTAACAATG
>CAVNZG010000158.1:0-84000 GCA_963693315.1 Diogma glabrata
ATTTAAATGTGAAAACTACGACATATTTTCCACGTTTGCGTGCACAATTTGAAACAACGGTGTTTTTTGGTAATTTGAGGGTGGTTAATGAGCTATTGAGGTCAATGAGCATTCAATCATTAAATATGTATCAATTATAGAAGAAATTAAAGAATCATTTAAAATCAGATTTAATCAATATAAACAACTGGAAACTACTTTACCTCATAAAATTAAATTCAAAAACATGGAACTAGAGTTCTTCAATCGGTTGAATATTAATAATTTAGAAATTGAATTAGTCGAATTTCAATATTATTGTTTATGTATAAAAAAATTCAAAGATTTGATGCAAAAATAGAATCAAATAGCTCCCAAATGAATTTTAATGAGTCAGCCCAAGAAAATATTAAAAATATTATACTCCAAACTTGAAATTGTTTGCCAAATACATTTATCTGCATAAAAAATTTAGCAAATGCTGGATTAACAATGTTCGGATCATCTTATTTCTGTAAGCAGAAATTTTCATCATTAAATTACATAAAGTCCTCGGAAAAAAATCGGCTCGGGAAAGAAATAACTGACGAATGTGTGAAATTAAGGACAACATCGTATCAACCGGATATACAAAAATGAGCGTCTCAAAAGCAGCAGTAAATTTCACATTAGTATTTTTTTTTTCTAAATAAAAGTTTGAGCAATGAAATAAACATATAAACTACTTTATTTCAATTCTAGTAGTGACCCATGACTCTAAATTGAAAACCTTATAAATTTGTTTTGACCCACCAGCAAAAAAGGTTCGCCATCACTGGTATAGGTATTAGCAAAGCATTAATTCTAAATATATTTGTAGGATACATAATAGGTACATAGTTCATAATAAGTACACTGTGTTAACGACTAAATACACCGCCAAGAAAATTAATTTATTTAAATTTCCTTGTAACAACTTATATTAAATAATATTTGATAAAATGGAATATACAAATCATAGCCTAATATTATAAGTAACTATTTAAAAAAATATAAGTATGAAATCCTAAAAGATATTTTATATAAAGAATTGAAACCAAAATTAAATATCCAATTAGAATCATGCTCAATAATTTACAAAATTGAATGTGATTTTTATGAAAAATTTTATATCGGGAAAACCGGAAAATGTTTTAAAGACTGATTTAAGGAATACCTGCCTAAGAAGAAAAATAAACAAAATTTAAAGTTTATTTTTGCAAACCATTTACATAGTTAATAACAATAGCTACACCACTTTTAAAAAAAAATTGAAGGCTTTACATTTATGTAGCTCTTTAAAAGAATCACTTGATGAGTTTGAAATTTCCAAGGGATTTAAAACCCAACAAAATGTAATTTTAAATGATAAACTTTCATTTAATTCAAATATATAAATATATAAAACTGAAAACAAACAGTATAAGTATGTATCAACCTACAAAAATTTGCAAAACTGCAGTAATTGCATAACTGCCATTTTATTCCACAGTAATTATTTTTTTGTCCATTGAAAAACGATCTATTTCAATTTATTCTTTGAGTTTCAAGATAAAGGAATTAAAAATTATTTTGAGATCATTTACAAACACGGTAATTTGATTGTTTGTTAGTTTCCTTAGGTGTTTGCAATTAATTTGTTTGAAATGTAAAACATATATTAGGTAGTAAGGTTAAGCGGATATTTTAGAAATAATTTTGGAATAGAGACATTGTAACTCAAGGGGGTGCCACCCTATCGACAAAGGGTGCCACATTATCGACGTAAACCACTTTTCCTATACATTATACAGCATATGTATTTTCAGACCTGGTCATTAAATAATCATGCTTGCATACTAAATAATATATCGTAAAAAACGGTCAATATGGTATCTATAGGAATATTCAAAGCTATTGAGTAACTGTGGTGATGGGATTCAATGCTCAACATGTTGATTCGATTAATATTGTTAAAATTTTATTTCACGTAATAACTCAAAAATTTTAAAAAGTAGAATAGATTCTTTTTGAACCAATAACACATTTATAGGACACATTTATAAGTTATCACAATTTATAAATTAAAATTATATGGATAACCTGGTTAAAATGGTTTCTAAGTGATTTATCGTTGAAAACATGTGATGGTTTGTTTAAGTTTTTTACGTTCGGGTGTCACCCCAAAACGGTTTCGAAGTGATTTATCGTTGAAAACATGTGATGGTTTGTTTAAGTTTTTTACGTTCGGGTGTCACCCCAAAACGGTTTCGAAGTGATTTATCGTTGAAAACATTGTGATGGTTTGTTTAAGTTTTTTACGTTCGGGTGTCACCCCAAAACGGTTTCGAAGTGATTTATCATTGAAAACATTGTGATGGTTTGTTTAAGTTGTTTACGTTCGGGTGTCACCCCAAAACGGTTTCGAAGTGATTTATCATTGAAAACATTGTGATGGTTTGTTTAAGTTGTTTACGTTCGGGTGTCACCCCAAAACGGTTTCGAAGTGATTTATCGTTGAAAACATTGTGATGGTTTGTTTAAGTTTTTTACGTTCGGGTGTCACCCCAAAACGGGTGACACCCGGGGCGGACCGCCCCCCCGCCCCCCCCTAGTTACGCCTCTGGAACCAAGCTACGAAATAATAATTATTTTTTTACGTTTTATTTCAAATTTTGTTTTTTTTAGTTAAACTTTACAGCCGTTTGCCGAAAAAAGTAGTTCAACGCAACAATTTAAAATGTAAATAGTAACAGATTACGATATTTATCTTTTTACCTGTTAAGAGTTTTACTATCAACTACAGTATTTTGATTAAAATAGTTTTTGTTAAAAATATATTCTAGTTCTTGTCTATGACTCGTGTGACTATAACAGTGCTAGAGAGTATAGGAGTATAGAGTGTTTATTTAAAAAAAATGTATTATAAAAAAATAATTTTATTTTTGTTTGCGTTTGCATATGAAATGCAAACCGTATGTAGTGTTAATATATTGTGTATTATGTCAGTGATGTCTCACAGCCATCATATATGGTTAATAAGTTGTATTTTATTTGTTTGTTTAAATAAATCGTGTTTTATTTTCACAGGAATCGAGTTATTATAAATGCTTTAGCAGCGAAAGGTTACAATATGACAATTTTATCGCTTGACATAGACCATGATACTCCACCAAACATAAGTTATATTCATTTGGAAAAGTCATACGAAATGGGTTCAAAAACGGAAGCATTAAATTATTTTTCAATGACTAAACAAAGCAAAATGTCATTAATAATGGTATATCATGAGTTTAGCATATTGGCATGTCGTTGGGCGTTTGCTTCTGATGGTTTTAAGCAATTAGAAAACTATCCAGATAGTTTTAAATTTGATTTAGTTTTATTTGACTATGCAAGCGGGCCATGCTTATTAGGATTTTTAGAGAAATTTAACTACCCTCCTCTGGTTGGGTTTTCAGCATTTAATAACCCACCCGAAATAATACAAGTGATTGGTGGGCATAAGTATACTGCATATATTCCACATTATTTAATGCCATATTCAACCACGATGAATTTCTATCAAAGAAGTTATAATACGTTGGTACAGTGGACGGATGAAATGTAAGTTCTATTGACTATTTCCATATTTCCATTTCCATATTTCCATTGACCTAATTTGTTTTGTGTGTCATATGTTTTGGTATTTATATTAATTCAAGATAACTTAATATTTATCGGTTACTTATTTTCAAGTGTATTGTTAAGATAAGCGGGTAATTTTGTCGCATTTGACTTTTATATTAAAATAAATAGAAGTATACGGTATCTATTTATCCAAGGGTTTTTACTAATTTTTAAACATAAATGAATGAACGGATCTGCGCGGACTATACTAAGGAAAAAATCTCTATTGAAAAAAAAATTATTTATCCTGTCATTTTGACTTCTAAAACAAATAAAAATAAATTACTACATCTAACATGCAACATAAAAACTAACAAGGTGAAATGACAAATTAAAATAGTGTTGATTGTGGTTTTCTTTGGTATCAATTTCCAATCCATATTTATTATACACCATCCTTCAAAGACACTTAATTCAGTAAACTGTACATTCAAGCTACAACCGTAGCTGTTCATCGCAGCAATATTACAGGATGTGTAGACCTTCAGCAAACGAACTGCAACCAAAATGTGTCACTTTTAGCAATAGCATACCTTCACGTAACAATCGTTTGTAACCTCCCTCTACAAGCGACAAGGTTAATGATTTCACCATGAAAACGTATGTATCTAGTCAACGTGCTGACGCCAGTGATAACGCCAAATTCCATCCATCAATATAATGTAATATGGAACGAACTCACCCAAATAGCTGCCTACATCATCGTGGACTGCTTGTCTCATCCACCCACCTTCACAACACAATGAATAGAACACAACATTTTCTTTTTCTTTTAAAATCCCCATCTTTCCAATCTTTTTATTCAAATCACAATATTAAAAATTTTTCTATGATAGCATATAGAAATTCTATTTTTAAACAACTGTCATAGAAAATAATGTTTTCTATCTGTCATGGTAAAAGAGAAAGTTGGCTGTTTAGCGAGCATTTTTTATTTTTTTTTGCTCTTAAGCGGAAAGTAAAAACACAAGTAAAACAAAAGACATAATGGACAAACACATAATAATAAATAATTTATAACATATTATGAATTATTTTTATGAGTAATATTTAAATTAATGGTACAATTTTGACAGTTTTGAAATTAAATTCCTTCACCCATTTATCCTGAAGATGAAGCTGCAATTCTTGCGATAGCACTGGTTTGATTTTGATTGAATATATATTAAGCTCAGGCGGCACATTTTCTCCTAATATTTGCTGAGATATTACAGTTTTATTTTCCACAAATTCTTCGATGTCAGATTCAGAGGTAGATTACCACCGCCCCCCTCCCCCCCCCCTCCCCCGTGGCGCTTAAGTGTGATAATATCCGCTTTTGCGGATATTATCTCTGCCAATAAAGTAGCCGACGATCTTTTGAAAGAGTGTCCAGTATAGCTAGTAGGATCAGGAAGCTTTAAAAATGTTGCGATTTCTTTTGGCATTTTTCCAAATGTATTAAATCTCACCACCTGGTTAAAGAAAAACGATCGAAAAGTTTAAAATGAACAGATTAGCCACAAATATTCGTGTCGAGCTTCGGTTTATTTTTCGGATGTTTTACGAATCATTCATTTTTCAAGAATTTTCTCAAAGCCTTTATATAAAATCATAAACCATAACACTAAAGAAAATTAATTAATTAATTTTTTTTCTAGATACCGTAAATATTTTTATTTACCAAGATTAGATAAATTATCAAGACCGAATTATAAAAATCAAAACTTTCCTTATATTGGAGATCTGGAAAAGCTCGCAAAAGTTTTGTTAGTTAATACAAATCCAGCATTTGATTTTCCTGAACCATTACCTCCAAACGTGATTCCAGTTGGATGCTTGCAAATTAAAACACCAAAACCACTGCCTAGTGAACTACAAAAATTCATAGAATCATCAAAGCAAGGAACTGTTTTATTTACACTGGGTAGTAATTTACGAAGTGAACTTCTGCCAATCGAAAAACAGCAGATTTTAATTGAAGCTTTTCGACAATTACCACAATACAATTTTTTATGGAAATTCGAGTCTATGTCAGAAATAGAGCTTCCAAACAATGTGTTCATAAGCTCTTGGCTGCCACAGACGAGTATTTTATCTCATCCAAATCTTAAAGCTTTTATGTCTCACGCTGGGCTTTTGAGTGTACATGAATCATTTTGGTTTGGCGTGCCAATTATTGCAATGCCTATATTCATTGATCAAATGAGAAATGCTCAACGTGCTGTAGACTTAGGAGCTGCTGAAGAACTGTCAATTGAAAGTATAACAATCGACCGAGTAAAAAACATAATTTTAAAAGTTTTAGAAACATCAAGGTAAACTAGTTTAACTCAAAAACCATTATTCCTTAACTTATGGATTTTTTTAACTTTTAGTTATACTGAAAGAGCAAAACAACTATCTAAACAACTTCAAGATACTCCAGAAAAACCTCTTGATTTAGCTATTTGGTGGATTGAGTGGGTCTTACGAAATCCAAATTCAACAAATTTACAATCTCCAACAATGAAACTTGGATGGTTTTGTTCGAACTCCCACGATTTTACTTTATTATTAGTTTTAGTAACCTTTTTACTATGTTACATAATAAAAAGGCTTTTTTCTATGTGTAGAAGGTGCCTATCTATACGTGAAAAAAAAAAACAAATTAAGGTAAAATAAATATCTAAGACTTATATCATCACTAGTAGTGCGGAACTAATGGCGGCTTTACACTTCCGCTAGGTGATATAACTTAGTTAAAGTTTTCGCTTTAACTTAATCCAACTATACATTTCACCCAACTTATTTCACAAAAAATAAAACGCAATAAAGTTGTTTAGTGTTTTGTCAAATAATATTTTGTTTATATTTCACTTCAATTTTCGAAACTGCAAAATTACCAATCATTCAAATATTTTGACCGAATCATGCGTCTGTAAATTTGGTATATTGTTAGTTATTATATTAAACCTCAATGTATGTGTGAACTAAATTAGTTGGCGTTGTAATTTGTAAAATATGGAGGGGTTTAAATCTCATGGCTCTGAGATATCAAGATTTCGGTCTGGGTTAAGGATTTGAATAGTTTTCGGCAAAAAAGTTTTATGAGGACATGGCTTTATGTCAAACATAACTTTTTGTTAAAGTACATGTATTTTTTGTATCTCTGTTTAGAAATTTATTACAAAACTAACAGGAAACATTAATACTTTGCCGGAAAATTATAACAGATCATAAATTAACATAATATAGTGAAAAGATGATACAATCAACAAACTACTCAAAAACCCCTCCATTTAGCGTTTGGAGAAAATATTTCAAAATCACAAATTCATATTTCTATCAAAATTCCAAAAATATTGTAAAAAGTAAATAAAGTCAAAAATTCAAACTTTTTCCAAAATTTTAAAAATATTGCAAAAATGATAACAAAATCGAAAATTGAAACTTTTTACAAAATTCCAAAAATTAGAATCAAATCAAAAATTTCAAATTTTACAAAATTCTAAAAATATTCCAAAAATTTTTACATAATTAAATATATTCAATATTCAAAAATGTCCATGTCCAATTTCATGTTCAATTATATTTACGTCATACAAACAGCTAAATTTTTTTTTCCAAAAAATTATCTAAAAAAATAAATGAAATCATTTTTTTCACAAACTTGACAATATTTTTTTGGCAAACTAATAATGCAATAAAATTCTCAATAATAATAATATCTTGTTCATTACATTTCATTTCATACAAATAACTAATTTTATTTCATTCTAAAAAAATAAACGAATATCATTCTTTTGACACACTTGACAACATTTTTTTGACAAACTTCTCTATAGTAAAACTAAAATTTCATGTCATACAAATAATTAATTTTATTTTTTCCAAAAAATTGGATCAAAAATAAATAAAAATCTTTCTTTTGACACACGTGACAACATTTTCTTGACAAACTTCTAATGCGATAATCTAGTTCTTGATCTCACATACCAATCCCGACTATCAAGATTTCTCCACATTCTTTGTTCCTAGTCATTATCACTTAATATGATCGTTTTTAAGCAAAAAATGTTTTTAATTCCCTGTTTTGACACACTTGACGATTTTTTTGACACACTTCTGGTACAGTTAGGGAACACATCGTCCTTTCGGCTCTTACCATTGAGTGGACCTAAATTGAGAAAAAAAAATTTTAAATCCGTTCAACGGTTATCTAGATTTCGTAGGTAATGACGGACGGACGGCCGATCGGCCAGCTACATTTTTTTTGCTTTTGTAGATTCAGTAGATTCTAAAACGTCAAGGATTGCCAAAAAAAAGTGGGGGTAAAAATTTCACTTTTAACTCGTTTGACTTTTTACTATTTTTAAAAAACATAGCTCACATAGTTGACTTAACGTAACAGAAACGAATAACGGAACTAAGACTCTGCGATGTTCTACCTTTTCACCAAATTGGAAGGCAAAACCAAGTAGTAACTAAAGTAACTAAAGTACAAAACGTATGACTAGCCGCTAAACTTTCAAGCGAACAAGAACCACATGCAGGGCTCTACCATATGTCACAACTAACACATCATCAAATACAACTAATCATATAATTCTCATAAACCGTATGTAAATTTCTGAAATATTTCTATAATCTTCGACAAGTGCGGTGACGAAGTGATCACTTACAGAAAAACGCTATTGTTTGGTTTCGATATCAATTAATTTCATCAAACTGATTTCGACGCTATCTACTATCTGACAGAAAAGTTAAAATATGTATCTTTTTATTTTTTAGTTTTTAGATCAATTTCCGAACACATTTCGTTTTTTTATTAATAGAATAACAGAATGACATGCATATGAACTTGCTTGTTTTCAAGTATATTTAATTTTTCAATGCTTGTAAATCATATATGAGCGAAAAAGCTTCGTGGGACAATGTGTCGAAAATTAAGTTAAAATTTGAATGGATTTTGTTCTAATTCTTGAAGCTTTCATCACACATTCAGAACGTACTCCAAAATCTATTAAGTTTTTCGGACTCAAACTTTTCAAAACGTGTGCAGAAAAGATAGACGACCTTCTTCTTAAATCTTGAGATTAATTACTTCATAGTAAGTTGCTTAAACATTTATCACTAATTCTTACTACATCCTACTCAAAATCTAAGTTAAATAAAAATGTTTTTAAAAAACAGCAGGATATTCGCTTGGAATAGATAGTTTTCGTGGGCGGGCAGATCCGATTCCGATAGAATCGGATGTTTCAGATTTGTTTAAATAAAAACAAACTAAGAACAGACGGGATCATCAAAAACAGCTTTATAAATAAATGAAACAGAAGCATAACTCGTGTCGTGCTTTGAAAAAGTAAAAACGGTACCTTATTGACCTTGGTGTCCGTCCGAATTTTTACATACTCGAATTTCTCACAAACTATAAGTGCTATCAACTTGAAATTTTCTGAACTTATAAAATACGTTTGTCCACACCTACTGAAAATAAAAAAAATTCCAAATAGTTGTTTTTATCTGTATTTCATAGACATAGATAAGGAGATAGTAAAACAAAAGTTTTTTTAGTTTGATTTAGAAAAATCGAAAGAGATTGAAATATTTTAAAAAAATTCAATACTTTATCGACTGCTTAGTTTTACCAAAAGTAAAAGTAAAGAGTAATTACCAAAAACAACAGTTTTTTTCTGTCCCCTCCCCCCTTAACTTCGAACATTACAAAATTTTAAAAATTCACGGTTATAGGAAATGTTGTAAAGTTTAAATACAAGCTATAGTAGCTCGGCTTATCAATTAAAATGTTATTTGGATAGGGTGAAAAAAATTATTTTTGACCTTGACTAGTGGGGTGTCATATAAAAGGTTCTTTCTTCTAGTCGAAACAATTTTTTTTGTAATTTTCGAAAGCACAGTTTTCGACATATTTTCAAAAATGTGAAAAATTTTTCCTGTTCCCCTTAACTTCAAACATAACAAAATCAAAAATTCACGGTTATAGGAAATGTTGTAAAGATAGAACGAAAACTATAGCGATCGGCTCATCATTTGAAACATTATTTGGAGGGGGTTGGGCGTAAAAATTTCAAAAAAAAATCATTTTCGACCTTAGGGTATATGGGGGTATATGGGGGTAGCTCGGATTGGGTCGAGATTCATTGGGTATCATTGAAAAGGTCTTGACGAATCAAGCTCAAATCAAGTGAAAATTGCCGCGGTCTCATACCTGGAAAAGGTTGTGAGCGTTTAAAGTTTAGCCATTTTGATACATTTTTTTCTCAATTTTTCACCTAGTCTTGTTTTCATGTTTTTTATTTAATTGTAATCCATTTCAATTTTGTTTCAACATAGTTTATTAGTTTCAATTTAAGGTGGGAGGGGGAAGGGGCTATCTTTGATCGAAGGTCTGTAAGGTCGCAGAAGCGAGGCAAATAAGATTAATATAGAAACGAAGAATTATACAAACCCTATTCATCATGTTGGCTAAGGAAATTGAAAATTTTAGAAGTGGCCAAAAATGAACCAAAAAGCTGCCAATATTCTTTAAAAAATATTACAAAAAATAATTAATAATTAATTTTTGTTTGTTTCTTTAATTTTTGACATAAACATAAAGTTAGTCAAGTGCGAATAAAATTCGCTCGCTGAGGGTTCCTTGAAAGTAAAACAACAAACTGATAGAAATAATTTAAATAAAGTTGTGTTGTAGAATTTTTATATTGGTAAACCTTTGGCACATAAAAATGATTTTTTACTTGTAAAGAGTGTTATCGGGTTTCTCAGGAAATCAGGCCCTTTACTATAGAGTTAGCCTGAATTTCCTGGCCCCCATTTTAGGTAATGCGAATGTTATCGGGTTTTTCAGAAAATCTGGCCCTTTACCATAGAATTAGCCTAAATGTCCTGGCCCCCATTTTAGGTCAATTTTAGAAATTAATCTCCTATAGTGATTAATTCTGAATAATTTTTAAATGACAAAGACATGCCTGATTCCTGGACACTTTTACATAAAAAATAGCACCTAATGGTATAATAATATGAAATAAGACAAAAATGTTAAGTGGTAATAATTGATTTATCAACGGGATAAATAAAAAAAAAATACAAACATATAACAGGCAATCCAAGCCCAATTGCATTTTTAGGTATTATGAATGATTTACAAAAGTGAAATACGTTGTTCCTTTAAAGATGTACGGGTGGGATTTTTGTAGGCTTTATATTTTATTAAATTTATAAAATAAATTTTATAAAATATAAAGCTTTATAAAATAAACAGACATTAGTATTGATCATCCGTTTCCTCATCTTTATCATTCATGTAATCAGCATTGTCCACAGAGCGCGGCTCAGTTTCAGCAATTTGATTCATCTAAAAATAGTCAATTAGTTCTTTCAAAGATCACATTCAAAAAATACACAGAAAACGTGATCAGCTAACTTCAAGTTTGGCGAGCCACTTCTGTTCTTCTTCGACACTTGTATCAGGGAACTCCTTAAGTTCTGGTCCTCCTCTGTATTCTCGTACTTGGTTTTCTGAAGCTGGTGGTGCGTGTAAAAGTTTCTGCTCGTCTTCCAAATAAATGTTGTCCGCTTCCCCCTAAACAAAGAGATTTCTCTCTCTCTCTGGCGTTTACTCCCATGGAGGGATTTTACCGTCTGTGCAATCAGCTTCTAATCATTTCGTTCCACGACAAGTTGACCCCAGTTTCGACATCCTATATCACGAAGGTCTTGGATGATGTCATCACGCCAGCGTTGTCTAGGTCTTCCTCTTCGACGAACACCAGCTGGTTGTTATTGGGATGCTTTTTTAATCATTCTATCTAATGGTGCCCTTTCTACATGACCAAACCATCTAATCCGGTTAGATTTAATGAATCCGATTACATCGCAGCCTCGAAGAAGCTGTCTGATTTCAGTATTTACTCGGATTCTATACTGATTTTCAGCAACTTTGCATGGACCATAAATTGTTCGTATGACTTTCCTCTCGAATGTTGATAGAATTCTACAATCGGAGGTAGTCAGTGTCCAGCTTTCATTTCCAAATGTGAGCACAGGTCATATTAAGGCTTTGTAAAGTGTGATTTTGCACGACTGCGAAAGATATTTTGATCGCAAAAGTTTTAAGTATGCGTAGAAAACTCTGTATGCGGCTGAAACACGGGCTTTAATATCTTCCTGTATGTTATTTGGCGATGTTATTACAAAACCGAGGTATTTGAAGTTTTCTACACGCTCTTCTTCATAGTCGCCAGTATTCAGATTGCTGGGAGGTATATTCCTGGATGTTGTTAACACTTTAGTCTTGCCGGTGTTAATGCATAATCCAAGTCGTTTAGCATTTCTTTCAAGCTGAGAGAGGCTATCCTTAATATCGCTTGGCCTATGTCCGAGAAGCGCAATATCATCTGCATAGTCAAGAATTTGACTAGATTTGTTAAATATGCAGTTTTGTGTCTCAATTCAGCTTTTTCTTAACGCGTACGCGCCAAATTAAATAGTACGGGTGCGAGTGCATCACCTTGTCGAACACCTGATGTTATATCAAAAGAGTCAAAAACTGACCCTTCTATTGCTATTCTACAGTTTGATCCCGATGTTGTGAGTTTATATACCGAGGGTCAGACCTTCAACCCATACAAGGTTGTACAACTGGTCCAGTAATGGTCCATTACTGGCAGCCAGTAATGCAGCAATGGGCGAGTACTGGCAACCACGACTGGACCATTAACATAATTTTACTGGATGATAACTTCGGACAATAAATGGTTGCCATTCTTGGGCCAAATACTGGCAACCATGACTGAGCCGTTAAAAAAAATATACATTATTATCATATGTAAATTTAAATAAATTAAATACAAACTAATTTAAAATAAAATAAAAATGACGGAAAAAAATCAAAACTCCCCACACAACTGGTTCAGTTGCAAGAATGGCTGAGTAATGGCAAACACCGCCCTGACTCCGCCAGTACTCCGCCATTAAAAAAAATATAAAATAATATTTTTTATACATAAATTTAAATAAATTATTTACAAAATGATTAAAATAAAATAGAAATGAAAATAAATTAAAACATATACCAACCGTTTCTATATTACCATAGTCTTTCAACCGACAAGGCGATAACTAAACTATATGTGAAATTTTTCAAACTATGTATTTCTAAAAGGGATAATACTCTAGTGAAATTTAAAAAAAATGACAGATCGGCAAATTCATGGCTACAGTACTGGCCCAATAACAATAGCCAAGTAATATTTACCATTCATGGGCCAGTGCTTGACCATTCAAAGGTAACAATATACTGGCTATTTTCTGTAAACTATAGATCGGCCGATGATTGGTTCTAGTATTGGCCCAGTAACAATAGCCAAGTACTGTTAACCATTAATGGACCAGTGCTTGGCCGTATGTCAATGTCTGGCAAAACCTACTTGGGAAGCTCATCTAAATCTATCTTAGGGGAATCCCAAGCACTATCAGCGGATGCTACTTGCCATGTCTTGGTTCTCCGATTCATTCTCTCATCTTCAAGCCGTTTTTGCATTTGATTTTCAGAAGCCATCAGCTTCAAGGCACTCTCACCAATTTTGGTCAGCCTTTCAGAGTTTTTCATTAGGGGTGGGCAAAACCGATTAATGATAGCACAGGCTATTTTGAAGTATTTGTCTATTTTTCCCAAGTACTCTCCAGGAACAACATCGCGAAGGAGCTTGAACTTTTTCTTCATCCGTCCATTCACCGCTTCTATCATCCATCGCACCAATGTTACTCTTCTGGATTCGTTACCCTTCTTTGCGTCAAATTGTTTCTCCTTTCCTAGGAAGCTGGGCATATGGGCATTAATTCTGAGTGTTTTGACTACAGACACGACATCACGAAACCCTCTATCCATCTGCGAAGATTTTATAATAAAAATAGCTAATATAATGACTTATTGCTAAAAAGTAATACTGTCCTTACTATGAAATGATCCTCAGGTCGTATGTACCCTCTAAGCCTTTCTCCTGGATGCAACATTGTTTTGAGTATTCCGGCATCATTATTTGCCCCATTTGCATAGAAGGGTCCAGCTGCGTCCAGTATGTAACCATCAGGAAGTGCAATCATAAATGGTATCACCAAGTTCCTCTTTTTTTGCTCCGATCATGTTTGTCTCTGAATTTCCATGTCCATTGACTTCTATATATAGACATAAGTACCATCAAGCACAAGGAAAAGTGCATCTTCATTTCCGTGGAATAGGCGAGTAAAAAGATCATTGGAGTGTTGACGAATAGCATCTTCTCTGGATATATGATCACATCCCAAGTTGTTAGGAACAAACTCCAAGTACAAGCCTTCAGACACGGATTGTATAGTCTCGCTTATTATTGACTGGGATTCAATGCCAAAGAGTTTTCCAAGAACAACATTTAATCATCAAATATATCTTATTAAATTAATTTACAGTAGTTTTAATTATATTTAACTTAGTTATAATACCTGTGATAGCCCATGATGCAAAAACATCAAAAAAATTGCCAATGCATTTCTACGACTCCTGTTGATACTTGAGTTGATGTGGCCTTTTATGCTAAGAAGTAGCTCTTCAAAGTCTTCTGTAGGAAATCCTATTAGAGTATGATAGTCTTCATCTGTGATAGATAGAAGATAATCGAAGTCCAGACGTCGTTTCTTGGACTTTGAAGCTATTTCGGTTAAGTTCAAAATCCACTTTAACAACTCTTCATCGCCCAACAGAACTCCAAGCTTATTTGATTTAATTTGGGTCAGGGCATCATTATTAAAATGTTTGCCCGAAAGGTAAGACGAGCATGTCCTGTTTGTATGCGGGATCAAAATATTCTTCTCTATCCACACTTGAGCGAGTGCTGCTTTAGGGATACATCGCTGACTTGTCTTCTCTCCACAAATGCAGCACTCCTTTTGTGTTGAGGTGAGGGAAGGAATCATTGGAAGACGTCTACTAGTTCTTTTTGTGGAACTGCTACTCGACGCTTGGCTATGTCGAGACTCTTGAGTTTGTAGAGAAGACATCTGAGAGTTGTTTTCAGTAGCTTCACTTTCCACAGATAGAGGTTCACTCTCCAAAGGCAGTGGTTTACTTTTCAAATGCATGGATTCACTTTTCAAATGCATAAATTCACTTTCCATAATCACTGATTCACTTTCCATAGGCATTGATTCCTTTCCATAGGCATTGATTCGCTTTCTATAGACAGAGATTCACTTCCGAAATGCAGAGGTTCGCTTTCCTCAACCGGTTGGACTGTAGTACTTGGAAAAGTCCATCTACCTGATTCTTGCTTGGTTCGCTGTGCAGCCAAAGCCTTTTAAAAAATCATACATATAATTCAAAATCCATTCATAAATAATTATAAGCTTATTTAACTATAGTTAAAGGCTCGACATGGGGTGCTACTCCAGCCACCCTCCGCACAACTGCTCTAAGTCTGGTTTACTCAGTGGCTGAGTAGCACACATAGTGGCTGAGTAGCGCACCAGTATGGCTGAATAGCACACATACTTAAAAAGTTGAATGCCAGCGGCATGCCGCGATGCGTACTATAAGTGGTACTATCAGGCTCACTCCTTTACTTTGGCTCCCTGTATTAAGCAATATCGCTCCACCTGCACTCAGACGCTCGCATGCACTCATGCGTGAACATAAAAAGGTAACCAACAACTTCACGTTACCCTTGCACGAATATTACGGTGACGACACTAGTTGTCGATTGAAGTCAAGAAATCCTCCACATAAAACTAATTTTAATATCTTGGATGCCTGGGACACCTCCTGGAATGATTACAACCCTCCTGGCCTTTCTATTACTAACACGACTTCTGCCCAACCTGGTTTCGATCTGCCACATCATACCTGGACTATACTAAACCGAATAAGAACGGATCATGGACGTTGTGCTGATTCTTTCTACAAGTGGGGTATCTCAGAGTCCCCTCAATGTGACTGCAGAGCTCCACAACAAACCATAAAACACATTGCAGCTGTGTGTCCACTTCAACGATACATTGTTGACATCTCAGACATCCACTTGGCAACTCCCGATGTAGTAGCATGGATAGACTCATTCGATGTAAACATCTAATGTTCAAATATGCTGCCCAACGTTCAAATATTTAAATATTTTACTTTTTAATTTTTAACTAAAGGTTGTAAGCTCATATAATGTGTATTCATGTTTTGTTTTATGTAGATTTCATAGGAAAATCTATCTATTTTAAGTTTTATTTTTGTTTTATTTTGTTTTTAATGTGTCACAACAAAAACTATACGCTCAATAAAAAATAACTATAGTTTACCTTAATTCTGCATTTCTCACAGACTTTATTTTCCATACGTAGTGTACTGAACTTGTACTACAAATCTACGAAAAGCATGACAAAACGCTATAGCTACAATTCTATGCATTTTAGTTGATGATAAAGCATAGCTTCCACAACATGGGCACTTTATTTTACCCATTTTTAGTTATTTTTTAATATGAACTAACTACAATCGACAAATATGACTTACATTTTCTATCCGTGATGACTACTATGACTTCTATGACTACTATATTCTATCCAAGATGAAGTAGTGTTGCAAAGCAAAAAATAAAACTTCAACGCCCTCTAATTTTTTTATTTCTCATCACATTTTATTTATTTACCATTTAGAAGGGGTGTGATAATAGACAAGCTCCTCGTTCTACACCCTGGTTTACGCTTATAGTCTATTCAAACTTGGTAGCAAAATATTTCATTTCGAAGTCTTGGCTGTGATACAAAAACATAACACCATCTCACGTTTCATTAACAACATGCAGAGTAATCGTGTATTCAAAGTTCATCTTAATAATTCCTGTAGTAGGTCCAAAATGCTTAACAATGTCACTTTACCCTCAATGTGACTGTGGAGCTCCACAACAAAGCATAAAACACATTGAAACTGTGTGTCCAATTCGACGATACAATGGCGAAATCTCAGACATCCAATTGGCAACTCCCGATGTAGTAGCATTGATAGACTCACTCGATGTAAACATCTAATGTTCAAATGACTGCCCAATGCTCCAATATTTTAATATTTTACTTTTTAATTTTTAACTAAAAGACGCACAATCAAATTGATTGTAAGTAATGTGTATTCATGTTTTGTTTTATGTAGATTTCATAGGAAAATCTACCTATTTTAAGTTTATTTTTTGTTTTTAATATGTCACAACAAAAACCATACGCTAAATAAAACTATTTGGAATACTTATTAATATGTAACTATGACCACAGCGCCTTTTGAGATGCCAAAAAATTGGTATTTGTACCTTAAAAAACCCTCTTGGGTCAAGCTAGATTTCATATATAAGGACTCATGTATCCCACCTGATATTTTTACCACGTATAGATCAAAGGTCTCCAGATTTTGTCTAAAAATTCTGGCCGGGGTACATGAGTCCTTGTTATAAAAAATCATTTCTGAAAATATGGCCCAGATTGATACAGAAATCCAATAACACCCTTTCAATAGCAAAATCATTTTAAAATTGATCCAAATTATACACAAAATGTTACATCTCGGAAAATATTAGCAAAAGCAGTTTAAGGTAACTAAAGAGAAATTCAATTACACCAACTGTAAATGGTTTAAATTGGAAAATATACATTATGAATTCAAATAGCAATTCAATAAAAATTGACAATAATTCAAAAATTGTGCACGGTAAAATTTTAAAAAAATTTACTATGTTTCTTAAATTAAGTGCTCTTTCACATGACACCCCACTCGTTGGGATCAAAAATGATTTTTTTCACCCTTCCCCAATCTCACCCCCTCAAAATACACAAAAACAACTATGTGAAATCGCTATAGTTTTCGTTCAGGGTTTATCAAATTTCCTATCTCTGTGTGTTTTTTCAAATTTTTCTGTTAGTAATGGCGAAACGTAGGGGGGGCCGACTTTTTGTTGCACTTTTTTGACAATCATTCAAAAATTGTGCATCGTGAAATTCTTAAAATAATTACTTTGTTTCTTAAATTAAGTGCTCTTTGATATGAGACCCCACTTGTTAGGATCAAAAATGATTTTTTTCCCCCATCCCCAATTCCACCTCCTCAAAATACAGAAAAATATTTATGTGACACTTCGCTATAATTTTCATTTAGGATCAAATGTCCTATCTTCGTGTGTTTTTTCAAATTTTCCTGTCAATCAACGTCGAACCGCAGAGGGGGGGCCAACTTATTGTTGCACTTTTTTGACAATAATTAGAAAACTGTGCACCGCAAAATTCTAAAGAAAACTGTAATGTTTCTTAAATTAAGTGCTCTTTCATATGAGACCCCACTCGCTGGGATCAAAAATGTTTTTTTTTCGCCCTTCCCCAATCTCCTCCTCAAATACAGAAAAATTATTATGTTATGACACTTCGCTATAGTTCAGGGTTTATCAAATTTTCTAGGTCCGTGTGTTTATTCTAATTTTTCTGTCAATCAAAGTCGAAACGCAGAAGAGGGACTAACTTTTTGTTGCACTTTTTTGACAATAAATCAAAAACCGTGCTCGGAAAAATTCTAAAAAAAATTAAAGTGGTTCTTAAATTAAGTGCTCTTTCATATGACACCCCACTTGTAAAGGTCAAAAAAGGTTATTTTCACCCTTCCCTAATCTCATCCCCTCAAAAGAATTATGTGATGCTTCGCTATAATTTTCGTTTAGAGTTTATCAAACTCTCTTTCTCTGTGAATTTTTTCAAATTTTTCTGTCAATTAAGCTCGAAACCCAAGGGAAGGAGCAACTTTTTATTGCACTTTTTTGACAATAATTCAAAAACTGTGCACCGCAAAATTCTAAAAAAAATGAAATGTTTCTTAAGTTAAGTGCTCTTTCATTTGATATCCCACTTGCAGGGGCGCACACAGAAAAAGTTTTAGGGGGAGGTCCAACAAATTTTTTTTTAATAAAAAGCGCTGTGTAAGAATTACAACAACACACATAGATACCTTTTAAGACGTAGATCCCACAACAACATGCCTGTTGAGGTGTTGATGAGCGCTTTTTAAACCTTTGTGGATTGTACACCCCGGGACTGTTGATTCGGACTAAGCATTTCATTTGTACGATGTAAATCGGTGTGTTTCGTGGGGTTGTTGATCTTTTGTTTCAAAAAACGTATTGGCTGTCAGATTTGTCTTCCAAAAATGTTTATATGTGTGCATCAGTGATGCTAGACTTTAAAAAATAAATTTCCCGTTGCCGTATCAAAACTTACCGATTTTACCGTTTCTTTAAGGAGCAAGCTTACAATTAAAAAAAATATACATATATATAAATCCAATTGTTTATATGGAAAAAACTTCAAAATCCACCACTATAACAATATTTTTTAATATGTTTAAAATGCATCGATGCATAGAAAGGATCTTGTAGTTCCTTAATGTAGGCGATTTTTTTTTTCGTCTCGTAGTGTGAAATATTCCTGAAACTCAGAAATATGTTATTGCTTGTGGGATTTTCGAAACTTTTGTTTCTATTTTCGTAAGAAATATCAGAACATCAACATCAGAAGGCTGAAATTTCAACGATTTTACTGTATACTATAAAGGCGATGAATGGCAGATTCATTTAAACAAAATTATTGAGTAATCAACATCTTTCTGGAACTGGAAGGATAGGAAAAAAATAGTTGTTGCGATCATTTTGAATAAGTTTAAAATTTAAAAAGCTTCTACAATTAATTGTGAAAAAGCCCGCACTTGCCAAGTTTTTGTCCGCTTTCCTGTTTTGAATGAAATATCCCATAAACGGAAAAAAATCACCCGATCTGGCATTACTGGTGTGTATTAATATAATGCTCATATATTTTAGATAGAACTGAGAGCAGGGGTATTGCGGTCTTTAATTTGATATATCACATTTTATTTCGTTTTGCGAATGAATTGGCTAACTTCGCACGAAAGAGAAATATCACATCTATAGGATTTGTAGAAAATTTTATTAAGAGAAGGTGCAAGTTCCTTTGAAAATGTTGTTAGAATAGGAGGAATGATGTTCAGACCGGAGACTTTGCTGGTAGTTAACTCCCTTAAGGTTTTTTTTGACAATTTTGGGTTTGAAATAAAAATCTTTCATACTAACGCCTGAAGACTGGATTTTTAGTTTTTCTTTAGGAGTTTTTAAAATAGTCGAGATCACAGCAAAGCGTTCCGTAAACAATGTGATTTTTCTCGCGATTTCGCTTTGTCAATTTCTGTTTTTTTCGTTTTCGATTATCTAGTTTAATATAATATTGGGCTGTATAGATAAGGACCTAAATCGTTAAGGGATTTTTGTTATGGAACCAAATATTAAATAATGTTTGTTTGTTTCTGAGGGCCAATTTGGCTGGAAAACAAATATTTTTGTTGAGGTTTCATTATCAAGAAGGAAACAAATTTATTGATACTAAAACATTTTAGTCAAACAAAATTTATACTATATTATTACTATATTATTATTTTATTTTTATATTTATTTTCACTCGGATATAACGGCCAAACAACCTACCAGAGCTCCTGACAGTCATGGTCAAATTAGTAAATTGCTTTATTTGTTTTTGATAAATGATCTTTCGTTTGTACAATTTAAAGTATCAGAACCTTTAGGTGGTTCAGACCATAATTTGATTTCCACTCATTTAAATTTACAAGTTCCCAAACAGTTTTAATCTAATCCTAGTCTTATTTGGGTTGCAGATTGGCAGGGGCTTAGAGATATATGTTTAATTCAAACATTTCTGCTTCTAATTTTTCAGATATAATACACGTGGGTATGTGCAGGTTTATTCCGATATATGGTTCTGAAGGCTGATCTTTAGGATTCGGGTAAATGTGAAGAAGCAATAAAATTTAAAATAAATGCTCTTTAAAAAATGGCCAGTATACAGCCAATTTAAAAAAAGTTGCTAACATGAATTCAACAAATGTTCATTAATTTAATATTATGAGCTTCTTAAGTCGTTACTTAATGAAAGACAATGCGGTTTTTGTAAAGGAAGAGCGACGGGAAATTTACTTTTTTTGTCACACATATCTGGAACAGTCGGTTGAAAACCTTGGTGAGACTTTTATTGCTGCTCAGCAATTCAAATCTTACTAATGAGCTTGATTCGTTGTATGTTGCTGATTTGAAGGTACACAAATACACTATGGATAAACGCGCGTGTCTGCCTAGATCGAATCAATTTTACCTGAACAGAGTATCAATATAGCAGCCCATCTTTTTAAGGTTCGAGTGACAAGATGCAACTTTTCAAAGAAATTTTTTAACAGAATTTAGCATCTCTGGAATGCCTTACTGACGTTGGTCTTCCTTGATAATTGTAATCCACAAAACTTTAAAAATAGCGTTCCTCATAAAATCTCGTAAAATCCTCAAAGAGAATTGATCAATAGTGAATAACCTTAGATCCCTGTTTAGCATCGTTTCTTACGATATTCAGAGCTGTTAATATATAATTTCTTATGGTTAACACTAAATAATGTCTAAATTTAAAAAACAATACTGAAAGATTATCGGTTAGAGGGGGGGGTCCGGACCCGAAAACCCCCCCTTGTGTGCGCGCCTGCCCACTTGACTGGGTTTTAAATGGTGTTTTTCCCCCTTCTCATTCCAACCCCTTTAGTAAATAAGATTATGCGTATTTTACACTCCCTTATATTGTTCGTACACTGAAAAAAAATTGAAGTTCATGACAACCTCATCTCGAAGTTGGCAGTTGATTATTCATGCAAAGAAAAATTATTTGCAAACAATTTGACTGTGATTGGGACAACTACACGATAACATTTTCCTAACAACAGAATGAGGTTTATTTAAAATATAAAGTGTTATATCCAATATAACAGTAGTTGAATAAAGATAATAACTATTTCCCTGAAAAAAATTTTCTTTGGCCTTATATCATGAATTTTTCATTTAAAAGTTTAAGTATTTGAGATTAATTGAACTATATTTTATTTTCACATAAATATTTCGTGTGATGGTCTCAACTTCATCGATTTATAATTGTAGAGTTGTTGAAGCAATTTCGTAGTTTGATTCGCCATATGTGACCGCACGGTGAGGTTGAGACAATTGCATTTCGATTGGAAATAGGACATGTTTTTTTCAGTGTACAAAAGTTGCCACTTTTTCTATATTTTCAAAGACTTTTAAAGTTTTTTTTTATTACATAGGAAAAAGAAAACATGAAAAATAGTACATTATTTAATCAGGAGCTAAAGTGATACTTTTTGTGTTGAGTCTATAGTTTGACGGCCGACCGCAGGGAGGCCGACAATTATAGACGAAACACAAAAAGTCACATTAGCTCCAAATTAAATACACTCTTTTTTCCGCAAACGTTTAAATTTTTTATAAATATGAAATTAATACATCAAACTTTTTATAAATATGAATTTGTATCATCATAATTACTTCCAAAAAAGAGAAAAAAACATTTAAATTTGTACGACTAAAATTTTTTTATCAAAGCAGCCTTTTCAAAATTTCAAAATATGAGAATCAACTTATTTTTTGTTGTCATGGTTATACAATATGTTCGAAAAAATAACAAACTAACAAATAACAAATGCTACTTTACAGCCTCCGTAGTATAAAATAAAAATGGCGTTACTTTTGCTGTCGCTAGACGTTACTTTTGCTGTCAGGCTAAAAAGTAAGACTTTAGCTAACTCCCTAGCGGCAGTAAAGTTAAACTTTACAGCCGTTTGCCGAAAAACGCTATTATTAAATTTTATTCAAAAAACTGTGGAATGAAAAATTCTAAAATACATTTTCAAAGGATACTGAATTCAAGAACTTTCATATGATAAACCACTTGACTCGGTAAAAAAAAGTATTTTCTTAAAGGCCCTACATAACAGCCCCGTAAAACAAACGGAAACAGCTTTATTTTTTTTTGTATACGTCATCTTTAGGGGATAGGTTAGTTTTATATGCATGTTAAATTTCATGTCCATAGCATTTATATTTTCTAAGATAATCGATTTTAATACAAAAACACATCGTAGTCTCACCAATAGTGTTCCGTATAAAAAAAGGAACCCTAAAAAGGATTAGGTGAAAAATTGAGAAATATGCATCAAAAACGCTAAACTTTAAGCACTCACAACTTTTTCCAGGCATGAGGCTGTGGCAAATTTTCACTTGATTTGAGCTTCTCTTGTCTAAGACCATTCCAATGATACTACTTTTGGCCCGATTCGAGCTACTCTCATATGCCCTATATTTCCCCTTTTTCGGTTTAAAAGGATTAAGCATCTTAACCACTTATTGACTTTTGTGAATTTACGGATTTATCTAGGAAACAACGCAAAGAAGTTTAGTCAGAAAATTTTGGTCGAGCTCAACAATTGCAAACGTGAGAGGGCGGCTCGTTTTCATTGGTGGCAGGAAAAAAGAAAAAAAGTAAGCGATGCTTGAACAATCAAGTTGATTTTTATTTTTATTTGTGAATATTTTTGTTTAAAAAAAATTATTTTTAATTTAGAATGAAAATTAATTAAATTTTGTGCAATTATCGTTTATGTGGCGTTTGACAGCCATCGTGGTCCACCGGAATCTGTATTTATATTGATTGTGTAATGTCGAACAATTGTTTACCGAACCTTTTCCCTAGTGGAACTCCCGGTACTACAACAAATTTTGAAAATGAAGTTCTAGGAAATAATGAAGAAAATAGTGAAGATGATTTGAATTGCCGATTAATTGGATCTTTCGTACGTGTTTTGCAAATTAATATTGAGGGTATGACAAAATCAAAAGTGGAGTATTTATCAAGATTGGCTTTTGATAATAATTGTGATGTTCTTTTACTCCAAGAGACCCATGCTCGGGATGAAGAACAATTTTTGAGCTATGGTTTGATTGAAAATTTTGTATGTGTTGATTTTATTCATCATGAGCATCATGGGATTGCCACTTTTGTTCGTGCTTCTCTTGTGGAAGATTGTTCAACTGTTTTTAATCTTGTTGATGGTTCCATTGAATATATAGCAATCAAGTTGGGTAATTTGAGAATTTTAAATGTATATAAGCCTCCGGTTATTCATTGGTTACCATCGCTGCCTGTTTTCGATCATCCTTCTATTTATATGGGTGATTTCAACAGTCATCACAATCGGTGGAGATATGATTATAATAATGAAAATGGAGAATTTCTTCTTGATTGGAGTTTACAAAATAAACTACATTTAGTTTATGATTCTAAAGATAGACGAACGTTTCATTCTGGTCGTTGGAATCGTGGTTACAATCCGGATTTATGTTTCGTCTCATCTGATTACCATCTAACACCACTATCTGTAACAAGAAATGTTCTCAACCGTTTTCCTCATAGTCAACATCGTTGTGTTGTTGTGGACATTGGAATAAAAATTCCAATAATTCATTCATTGGAAATTCCTCGATGGAATTTCAGAAAAGCAAATTGGAATAGTTTTGGTGATGCAATTGATATGAATTGTCGTTGAATCTCGCCTATTATTGGAAATTATAACCGTTTTGTATCTATGACAATATCATCTGCAAAAAAGTTTATTCCTAGAGGTTTTCGGAAAACATATATACCTAGTTGGGATGAAGATTGTAATCACATGTGGCAACAATATCAAACAACTGAAGATTCTGAAATTGGAGATCAATTAATGGATAAATTAAATCACTCTCGTAAAGAAAATTGGATTGATCTGGTTGAAAAAATGGATTTCCAACATTCGAGTAGAAAAGCTTGGGGTTTTCTTAAAAAATTTAAAAATAAAACTAATAAAAATATTGCTCCATTTCATCCAAATGAAATCGCATCAAGATTGATTCAAAATTCGAAATTTCATGTGTCTAAAGCAAGAATTCGTCAAATAAAAAATCGGCTACGTCGTGCGAAGAAGAAAATTGTTGACTCTCCATTTGCTGCTCCAATTATAAAAGATGAAATAGATGTTATAATATCTACTCTTAAATCTGGAAAAGCATGTGGTGTCGATGAAATGTTCCCTGAATTTTTTATTCATATGAAAAAGAAGAATTTGGTTGTCCAAACTTTTTTCAAATTGTTTGGATTGTGGTTTGATTCCGAATATTTGGCATTCAGCTAAAGTATCAGCAATTCTGAAACCAGGTAAAGATAAAAATCGTCCTGAGAATTATCGTCCAATTTCTCTGTTATGTGTTGCATATAAATTATTTGAGCGTATTATTTATAACAGAATATCTACCACAATTGACGAAAAAATTCCTATTGAACAAGCTGCTTTTCGTCCAAATAGAAGTTGCTGTGATCAAGTTTTATCACTAGTAACACATATTGAAGCGGAGTTTCAAGATAAGAAAGAAACAGCAATAGTATTCGTTAATTTAAGTGCAGCGTATGATACAGTTTGGAAACATGGGCTGTTATTAAAACTGTGCTCTGTGATTAAATGCAGAAAAACTATAAACATTATATCGGCTTTGTTGTCCAATCGTAATTTTGTTGTATATTTATCAAATCTACAAAGCAGGACTCGTTATATAAATAATGGTCTTCCACAGGGTTCAGTCCTTGCTCCCATCCTGTTTAATATATATACGTCGGATTTACCACAAACAATATGTCGAAAATTTATATATGCCGATGATTTGGCTATTGCATATCAATACTCATACGGTCAAAAAATGGTCAATGTTGAATCAATTATAGCTCAAGATTTAGAAATTTTAAAAAAATTTATGAAGGATGGCGTTTAAAGATTAATCCTGGCAAAACAGAAGTTGCAGTGTTTCATTTATCTACTCATCGTGCTAATAATCAACTTAATGTACTTATGGATGGACATTTGGTTAGTTTTAATCCAACACCTAAATATCTTGGAGTAACTTTGGATTGCGAAAAATTGGGACAAAAAATCAAATCTCGTATTAATATTATTCAAAAATTATCAGGAATACGATAGGGAGCTAATGGGAAAACTTTGAGGATATCAGCTCTAGCATTAGTGTATTCTACAGCAAAATATTGCGCTCCTGTTTGGAATCACAGTGTTCATTCTCGTATTATTGATATCCAACTTAATAGTTGTATGAGAATAATTTCCGGAACTTTGCGAACTACTCCTCTTTAATGGCTTCCTATTTTATCAAATATCGCCTCACCAGCATTAAGAAGAGAAAAATCTGTGGTTAACACATACATGAAATTAAATGAAAATGATAAACTGCCTATCCACTCGGATTTAATGAATAGAGGACAAAATCGTTTGTTATCTCGTACACCACTTTCGACAAAGATTGCATCTATTGAAAATATTGATGACAATTCAACTCTCTAAAAAAAGTTTCAATAAGGTCCAATCAAAACGCTTCATTTACTATTTTTTAGCAAATCAAAACGATTTGTTTCGATTATTTTTTTCTGGTAGGAAGGAACAGCGAATATTTTCGAATATTTTCCGCCTACTTAATATATTAATTTAAAACCAAAATGCACATACAAAATTATGTGAAAATGCAATTTCCAAATAGTAAAAATGTCCGTTTTCATTCATAAATGATTGAATGTATGTTTATTTGTTAAAAATAAATTACAAATTTATAACATTTATGCGCCTACTAAGATGAAATAATATTTAATTTTGTTTGACAACAAAGGAATATGTTGTATGAAATAATGTTACTATTTCTGTTCGTTAAATTGTCTGCTAAATACAACTCGTCATCAAACTATTAGTCGATTATTTTTCAACATTACCACTCATGCCATTTGAGGTCAAAAATTTCCCTCGTGCGCTACGCGCACTCGGGACCTCAAATGACATTCGTAATAATGATTATGAAAAATAATCGACTAATAATAATTGACGACTCGTTATATTATATATGAATATTCAATTAATAATCAATGGCAAATATTACACAACAATTTGGATTTTACCAATAAAGAACTCATATCTGAACCATTCGTTGAAGTTTCATGAATGTCTGATTCTCGAAAACGTTGGATTACTATAAACCGTATTAGAGTAAATCATGGTGCTACAAATGCCGAGATTCACATGTTCAATAATGAAGTCTCACCATCTTGTGATTGTGGTAATCTATCGCAAACTGTAAGGCACATATACTCTGAATGTCCGATTAGGAGCTTCGACGGTGATCTAAATCAGTAACATAATATGACCGATCTGGCAATTGATTGGTTGGATTCATTAGATATTAATATTTAAACTGTAAATTTTTAAAATTTTGTTAAATAAAACATACGATTAATAATAATAATGCTGGCAGGCAAGATACCATGTAAGTCTTGACGCGCAGACAATTCTTTGAGTTTTGATTGTTTAGTTTTGTTTTGTGAACGGGAGACAAGATTCTTGTTAAATATTAAGCGCAAAGAATGTTTGTGTTTTATGTATTTTTCGGCAATTGCTGGTGAGCTGTTGTTCTGGGGGTGAAAGGCAGAACGCGTAAGTCCTTGACACACCGACTATTATTTTGCTGCTTATTTTTTTTTTTTGTTTCAGTAGTTTTGTTGTGTTTAGCCCGGATGCTTTAGTCGGTGGAGCGTGAGAGTCTTTATCTCTGGGTTTGGGTTGAAACCAGACTCCTATTTTCTACTAAGAAAAACTTCTTTATGATTTTCAGAACGAATATAGTCAGTCAGACCTTCTCTTTTTGTCCTATCTTGTCAGTCAGTTATCGTTATCCAGCCCAGTCAGGATAACGATAAAGGAAAGTGTTGAGAAAATTCAAAAATAATTCAAAAAAAATTAGTGCAAAGCAACCTTATAAAATTAATAACAACAGTTAAAATATTAATTGGGAAATTTCAATCTATTGGTTTAGACTTTTAAGAACTAGTTTCACGCCAATTGTTTATTTTATTATTATAATTCTTTTAAGTAAATATTAACAATGAAGCACCGGCAAAAATTCTGGACATTGTAAGTTATAATTTTTAATTAATCTCTAGAGTTAAATGTATCGTTATTGTTTAAATACGCATCTTGACAAATCTACTAAGTAAAGATAATAGTGTGATAGGTTGTGTTATGGTGGCATATCTCTCGTTGAGGTCTGGGTGGTATTGGAAGCACGCGCTTTGACTATTTGTTTCTTTCACTGTTCGTTTAAAATTTTCTTGTGGGGTTGATTGGTCACCAGAATTTCACGCCAGCTTGAGTCAATAACTGGGTGTATTTCATGTGCAGTGATCAACTGGTTGACCTTCACTGACCACCAGATGTTTTACCTTTATCATATATAGTCATTTGGCATTAAAACTTTTCCGAAATTCCAAGATGAGGCACATTGAAACAAAAAAATTTGTTTTTGAAAAGTCGGTTGTTGTTGGGCCAACCTGTACAAAATTAAACTAACTGCAGTTTATCAATTGCGTTTATCGTAAAAAACACAAGGTTGATGTTAAACTAAATAAAATATTCAAACCCATTCTTTTGATAATTTCCTTTAAAGAAATTTCTATATACAGTTATAAAGAAAAATAATTATTATGCATTTTTTCATAAAAACAATTTTCAAATTGAATTTTTAATTAGAAATTGATTTTCTTTCGTTTCCTTTGGTCTATATTTTATTTTTCGAATTGACGGTGGAATAACAAGTAAATTTTCACAACATTATTAATTATATACAGTCTGTGAGCAGACAAGGGTAGGCGAGTAATTCAGCTTCATCTTAAAGCAACATGACAAAAGAAAAGGGAAAATTATTAGTAGGAGAAGGGGACAAAGGGCCTTTTTAGACAGTAGGAGGTGTAAGATCAAGGAGGATATTTGGGTGACAGGACCGATTATTCTCAAATGCCGATTTCGTACGGTTAGCAATGGAAAACGACTGCCAAAAATACGAAAATAAATAGAAGTAGATGGGTGGATGGATCTCACCGCTAACATCTCCCTCAACTTACGGTTTTGCTTAGTCATAAGCTTTCAGTGTATTTTTCAACAGTTCCAAAAGTTTTTATGCAAAATTAGACAAAGTGGCAGAACATTATATCTCATCAAATCAACTATTAAAGTAATCATTATCATCAAGACTAAAAAAAAATTGGATTTTGTTTTACTAATCCTTCAATTTTAATTTAATTTCATAGAAAAATATTTTTAAACTAAAGATAATCTTTTTCCTTATATGTTCTAGAAAATATTTTCATTATAAAAACTAAACAAACAAATTTCTTGTAAAATTTTTTTCTCCTGACAATTTATTCAAAACACAGAAAATCCCATTTATAAGGTTGTTTCCGGAAAAACGATAACATCATTACCACAATTTTAACGCTGTGCTTACCTAAAATCTCTGGAGGATTGTTGTTTCGCAAAAATTTTATTTTATTTTCTTACTAAGCCTTAGGATAATATTCGTTTATTTAAAACATTTACTGGTTTAGTTAGCAAAAACGTTGTGAAATATTTTGAAATTTTGACTAAAACACAGTATTTAAACATCAATACTAATCGTGTTTGACAAGAAAAGTTTAATTTTCTTTTGTAAATGTTTACATTAAAGGATTTTTTTAACATATTCTTATTCAACGACATAAAGTCGATAGCAAGAGAGACATCCGATTCGTTGCATTATCATATTTAAGTTATTATCAAACTGAACCTAGATTAGATTTGCGTAACTTTCTTCATTAGCAGAAGCATGACAAAAGTAACATCTAGTTTAGTTCAAAAAGAAACAGAGGTATTTTTTTTATATGGGACGTTCCACATCAAGCGGATCCTCGCTGCAACCAAAATTTGGAGAGTTTTAATAAAACGTAAGATAGCTTTAAATTTTAGTATTAATGCCCTCTTTCCAATTACACGTGGCGGCTTAAAATTTTCAATATACAGCCTTCCAAATGCAACGTTAATCCCGAAATTTTTCAACAGCGTACGTCGAAACCATTTAATAACAAGAACTAATAATAATTTAAAATATAGAATATGAATTTTAAAATGATGGGAAAAGGACTACCTTTAAAAATTTATATGATTTCTTTGTTTTTCTCTGAAGTTTTTTTCAATTGTTTAATAAAAGTTTATTTTTACTAATAACTTTTACATATAACTGTAATAATTTTTACATATAACTGTGAATTTGATAAAACAGACGATATTTTGCTCAGGCCATTTTGAATAATTATTGAATTAAAAAAAAACAGCCCCTTAGAAATCTAAAACATAACTCGCAAGCCGTTTTTATTGGTGAACATGCAAATTTTGGTGAATTGGCGCCATTTCAAAACCGCCATTTTGATTTTGATTTTTATCAATCATATAAATTTTTAAAGGTCGTACTTTTACAAACATTTGAAAATTCACAATCATTTTTTTAAATTATTAGTTCTTGTTACTGTTAGTAACTAATTTTCACGTGCGATGTTGAAATATTTCGGGATTAACGCTTAATTTTGAAGGAACCATTTTGAAAAATTCTAAAATACGTTTCAAGTGTGGGGCGATCACACTAAAGTAAATGGGCCAGAGCAGTGGTGTCATACGACCCGTGCCAATGATCAGTCTGGCTAGAGGAAAAATTCCAAAAGCCCTGCTTTCAACGGAGCCACTTGGATACCAGGCAGCCGCCAAGTGTAGTTCGCTTTGCCAAGATATCAGCTGCTTGGTCGACCTAATTTTCCCGTGAAACTCGTTAACCCAAAAATGGATAGTAATAAATAAAAACAACAACAAAACTAGGACCAACACAAACAAACCCCAAAAACGCGGAGTCACCGAGCCAACCGGTGGTGAGGGTTCACGAGGCAGGCTTAAGAGTCAATCCCTTAGTCAAGCCAACAAAATGAATATGCCAGTAGTAAGAAACAGTGCTGTGATAAAAAGCAGTATAGCTTTGGTGCCTGTAGGAAATAGCACTGTTGATGCAGGGAGCAGTACAGCTTCGGTGGTCAACACCATACCAAGAGACAGATCACGAGTAGAAGGTATATAAGCCAACCCCTACCACCTATAGACCAGTTTGGAGGGCTGGACGATCCATGGAGGCTGGAAACTAATGAAACTGGTACTAGTGTTACGCAAGGTTTCTCGCTGAGCAGATATTTTCGAAGATTTCAAGGAAGAAGGCTCTAGAACGCAAAGAGATCACTACCGTAAGAACAGATAATAAGAAGCGAACTAGAGCGATTACGCCTCAAGATAATGCAGCAAAGAAGTCAAGGAAAGCTACTCGTGTCCAACCCAATCAGATAAGAGTACAATATCATCTCAGAGCAAGCACTGAGCAAGTGGTTATTCTGACTGAAGACTATTCCCAGATGATGCTAAGGGCGAATGAACTGAGGTTAGTTTAATTAGAACTGGGTTTGAGGGCATTTACTTCCAACCTGCTCAAGTGGTGGTAGAAGGTGGCGAAGAGCAGACATGAAATTGGATCTTGAACCTGGCTGAGTTGGAAATACTTCCAGTTCCCTAATTGAAAAGAATCAAGCACTTGCTAATATTTTTTTGTTGCAATGTATGCTTTGTAATTTTGGCTAAACGAAATTCAACTATTTCTATGGTCCGGACTGCCTGGAAGGCTAAGCTTTTCATCGGAAGGGAAGTTAGTATATATGTGGACCATCAGCACCGTTTACACACACGCATTTGTACATTTCTGGTAGGGTTCATTTATTGAATATGAACTAACTCCTGTTGAATCGTTTCAATTTAATTTTAATTTTTTAAAGTTTTATCTTATTGTTTTCTTGTTTTGTTTAGCTTTGTCTTGTTTTTTTAATGGTTTTATTGTTTTTTTACTAACATTTTACATTTACATTTCTTTGTTTTAGGGCTCCGTTTTTTATAACGAACCCTATTGGTGAGAGCATCGATTATCTCGTAAACTATAAATGCTGTGGACCTGAAATTTGAGGTGCGTATAAAACTAACCTGTCCACATAAGATGACAGATACAAACAAAACTAAAGTTGTTTTCGTTTGGTTTACAGTGTTACGATGTGAGACCTTTGAGAAAATACATTTTTTTATAGATTCAAGTAGGGTATCATATGAGAGGGCTTCATTTTAGTATTCATTAAAAATTTATTTTGGAATTTTAATCTCACCACTTGTTTGTATAATTTTGAATAATGACATTTTCTTGTTGTTTTCTTACCTCGACTAGCTCCGAACCTAACTCGATCGAAAATCTTCAAATGTATTTGGAATGGTAGAAAAATTAGTAAGTTTTAATAAAAAATATATAAAAGTGTCATATACTCATAATTATATTCATTAAGAGGGTGGAAATGAGAAGGGGCGAAAACATTATTTAAAACGTTGTCAAGTGGGGTGTCATTCGCAAGAGCTCCGAAGCTAGAAAACATTGCAATTTTTTTTTTTCGTATTTTGCAGTGCGCACTTTTTGAGTTATTGTCAAAAAAGTGCGACTTTCAGACAATACCCCCGTTTAGGGAATGGGTGTGGGGAGAGTAAAAAAACCATTTTTTCACCCAAATGAGTGGGGTGTCATATGAAGGAGCACCTAATTTAAGAAACATTACAATTTTTTTAGAATTTTGCAATGAACAGTTTTTGTGTTATTGTAAAAAAATATTTTTAGTATGTGTAGTAATAAATCACGTTGAGGCTACAAGGGCTTACACCTTAATCAGGTGCGTATATCCTTAGTATGGTACGTCACTCGTCGTTTAGAGTCGACGTGCGCCAAAATATAAACAGAGCTACCAAATGTCGAATTACAGTGGTTTTGATAAATTTAGGAGCCAGTTTCGCATTAAATTTTTTATTTGCTTAACTGAACACAAAATTCCGTCGGTATACAACGGTAGCGAAATCTTACCGTCCTGGCACATAAGTTTCGTTTGTGAATGCCTGGTTTTTGGACTTTATAAAACTTAACTTATCAGCGCGAGTTACATCCGCAGACTGCAACATAACATCAATAATTATGTCATTTGTATTTCTGTCATATGCATCTGTCAATGTCATATGACACAACCCTAGATAGTTATGTTAGTAATTTTATTAATAAGTTTTCCAATTATTAAACAACAAGATTCTCAGACATATTTTATTTCCAAAACATTTAAATATTTGAATTCCAGAAAATGATTAAATAACAAAAGATAATATTTTTCACAAAATGTAAACAGTAAATTCTTATAAATTTATTAAGATCAAAATATAATAAAATAAAACAAAATTTATCTTATCGAAATGCAATTTTGCATTTCTCATATTATTCTTTAAGTTACTAAAGAAAAATTGTTTTGAGAATCAAACAAACAAAATTATTTTTTATCGTGATACATATTATTGCATCACCCAAATAATTATTGAAAGATATATTTTAGAAATAAGATTTTAGATTTATTGTGGCCTTTGAAGTGTTAACTTCTTTCTTTTAAAATTAAATAAATTTTTTTAATTAAAATTAAAATAAATAATTGTTTTTTTTAAAAGTATTATTAGAGTAGAATCTAATTCGCGCTCAATAGTTTCCCCAGGTTCTTGTAATAAATTGAGTTGGTTTAAAAGCTCGTAATCAGTTCCATGGGTGATCATTGGTAGGTCAAATATTGCGTAATATGGCGTACACCCTGTAACGTCCGCTATATTCACCTAAACAATAATAAAACCAATTCATCTTCTTTTTCTAATTCAATAAAAATTTATTTCAATAATTTCAGTTCATTTTTACATTAATAATAATTTTAAAATTTTCTAATAATTAACGGCTAGTTCAATTTCGAATATACTGAAAAAAATAAACGAACGCACCAATTATATTTTCATTTTTAACGAACAGATGTCGTTACTCAATTTTTGCTTAATCTTCGTGTTGCACGATAAAAAGAAGAAATGTCAAAATCACATTGCTAATTTGATTCCATTCCAAGTTTGTTAACAAAAAAGGATTAGTCGTTTGTTCTTAGTTTTAAAACTTCTTATAAAGTTAATATCAATTGATAGGATTGAAGAAAACTGGCTCGAATAGCATACAAAAAGTAAACAAAGATAATTGCTTTTCAATTTGTAAATTGTGTTAGTAATTTCTAATAATAAAATACAAAGAAAAAACCCACAAAGAAATGATAGTGTTAATAAATTTTATCAACATATAGTATTTGTATTATAAAAGCAAATGGACAGCACTGATAAATTGTGTAATGGTGATTGAGATTATACTTAAAAAGATGAATCGATAAGTTTCCTAAATTAATTACAACAAATCTATGTTGAATCATTGGTTACTTGCAAATTACTATTTTGGAAACATTATTATAATATGGCTACCTAAAACACATCATTATCACCTTCGTCAGCATCGATGTTGTTAAGTTGCAGATTTTGGGTCCGGTTGTTTTAATGATAGCTGAAAGCGAGTTAAATAAGATATTACCACGGTTGAATCTTCTTTGGAGATTTTCTGATGAACCTTCACACCACTCAGAAGACGTCCATATGAATCTGGAGGATTGGTGTCCTAGAATAGCATAAATTAAGATAAGTTTATTTTTTTCATGTTTATCTTTTATTAATGATTATTATTATTAGAATTTTGTTTGATCGTTTCGTTATAACAATAATGGTAGGCTAGAGTGAGATTAGAAGAGATTCCCATAATCCAGGTTTGTCTGGGATATATTTTTGTCACCGGTAGTTTTCGTCTATAATAAGCAAAGTGTCGATAAAAGTCCAAGCCATTATACAGTGGCACTCCTAAGAACCCGATTGTTTGATGCAGTGAACACCTGAGCGCACAAGCGATATCGCTTAGGTGCTGATCCCATTTAGTGTAATCATTCGTCAAATAAGCACAAATTCCAGCAAAGATACTCCGGTTTGCTAGCTTGAAAGTGTTAGCTGGAGGCGAATATAGTGCAATTCATACATGAGTTTTCGCAAAAACCCCTCGAATTCAGTTAGCACTTCCATTTTTGGAACCATGGATCTTTTAAAAACGAGTCCATTAGCTGTACGTAAGTTTTATAATAGTTAGTCTTTAGCTGCCTCAATGATGTTAACCAGTTCTCTATAATTCTTCGTTTTGAAGGTGGTTGGAGTTAAGTCCATTGGCAATAACGGTTGATCTATTTCTTTTGTTAAGTTGTCTGTAGAAAAAACTGTCAACAGGGTGTCCGGCACTATGTATATTTAAAACTTCCACGACGATGTTCGATGTTGAAGTCGAATCCTTGTAGTTTTAAGCTCCATCTGGCCAACCGAAGAGATAGATTTTTTTGCTACATTAATGCAATGTTAATGGATGGTGCACTGCATAAGCGTGGAAAATTTTGATACCCAGGATAGTAGGTAGACCTTCTTTTTCGGTAACTGAATAATTACGCTGGGCTGAGTTCAATTTTTTGACATAAAAGGAATTGGATGTTTAACACCCTTCTTCTTAAATTGAACCAAAACACAGTCCACAACGTCATTACTAGAGTCGCATCGAAGAATGAACGGCTACGAATAGTTCAGATTTGCCAAGACGGGGACTGAAGTTAAAGCTTCCTTTAACAAATTAAAGGCTATATCAGTTTCAGACGCACCAGTTTACCCGGTGATTTCTTGAATAAGTCCGAAATCGGATCTGCCAGTGAGGCAAACGCAGAAATGAACAAACGGTAGTACCCAGCCATTCCTAGAAACCGTCGAACCCGTTTAATGGTACTTGGTACCGGAAAGTCAGCGATTGGCAACTTCAACAACCCGTATATGTTCTGAAAACGTATCCGTATCAATAAGTCGTTCAAATACACAAAAACACACCTCCTTAACTCCCGTAGGATCGCTGTATCCATTAGTTTCGTCAAAATCTGTGGCACGTTGCATAGGAAGACAGGCATCCTCACGAACTAATACAACAGCCAACCAGGGATAGTAAAAGTGGTTTTCTCGCGTGATGACTTTTCCAAAGGTATCTGCCAGAAAGCATCTTTTAAATCGAGACTGGAGATAAAATTAGCTTGTGGTAGACGACTTAGGATGCCATCGATTTGAGGAAGTAGATATATGCGTCTTTTTCGTTACAGAATTTACTTTTCTGGAATCCAAACACAACCCAGCCTTGCCAAGTTTACGAATCTTGACCACGAGATAACTTCAGGGACTGATACTTTTATCAATCACGCCCAGCGCCAGCATGTGATCCAGCTCCTCTACCATCAGTTTCTCAATGGCTGATCATATGGGATAATGACGTTACTTAATGGGGACTACATAAGCGAAGTCGATAACATGTTTTAAGATATATGTTCTACCAAGGCCCATCTTTGGAAATGACGAAAGAAGCCCAATCGCATCCTGTAGCTGGTCGTCTTCTTTTTCTGTAAAGCCGCTTGTGCTTAACTCGATCGCTTCTACCGGAGCAGAAAGTAACATGTAATTAAGTAATTTAAAATTCTTAAAAAAATTTATACCAAGTGTTTAGAGGCCCGACTTTATACTTGTGTTTAGAGGCCCGACTATTAATTTTGGCGTTCGTACTATACAATCCAATCCCGGGTACCCTGTACCCAGGGAATCCTGCAATTTTTCCAGCACCGAAAACCGGTTCTGACATCAGTCAAATACCCGGTTTTTCAATTCTATATTTTTTAAACAAATTTTTCATTCATTCATTGAAAAAACAATACAAGCAAATGTAACAAATAACCAAAACAACGTTTTTTCTTTTTCTTCTATCAAGAAGACTAGCACTACACAGATTTTTATGCTAAAAGGGTATATTCCATGCTTAAATTACGTTGATTTTCAACCGTGAATAAGCCAGGTGTATTATCTATCTATCTATCTTCTATCTATATATAAATAAAATTGAAAGTATGTGTGTTTGTCCTTTATGCATTAATACACCATTCATCCGATCATCATGAAACTTTGGGAAGTTGTTGTGTACACTTGCGCTTAGGTAACTGGCTAATTTTTAATATTTAAAAAACGGAACCCCAGGACCAAGTGATTTGCAAACGGTAACAATGCATTAATACCAATGCATTTAGTATATGTTCGGGAACATATGTAAAATTCAAAATTTTGGATCTATGGGTGGGACAACCGCGCGTACTTTAGTACCTGCTATTGGTAAATCAGTTAACGTGAGATATCGTAGACCACTGGCAATGGCAGTTAGATGTCACTGATATAAGGGGATAGGTAATATTTTAGTTGTGCTGGCGGATTTCAATCCACGATAGCACCCTTAGTTTTAGTTATGGAATATTCTTTGACATGCTTCTAAGGTTTTGATGGATAAGGTTTTGATGGAATTTTATTTTTTTATATTTTTTTAAAAGAATGAACTTTTGTGCTTGCTCGAAGATATGAGCCCAATTTTAGCTTTATTCCTGCAAATTTAAAAAAAATGTGTTTTATTTTTGTTTCCTCCATCCTATCATGAAATATTGCCCTATTAAAGCTACAATTTTAAATGGAAAATTCGAAGGGGAAGATGTAGTGTTGCCAATGATCCCAACAGATATGGTATTTGAATTCAAACGTTTAGTTTCCAGTGCAACTCCAATGCAACTTTCATAGAGGCACCACTGTCAAGCCACTAGCTTCTGGTCTTTCCAATACTCTTGATACCGATGTCTTAGTTCAGACATAAGAGGTTGAAAAGCCGCCACATCAGAATTGAATGATCCCGAAAGAGTTGAGGAATTTGGCCGATACAAATCGTTCGAAGATGGAGAGCTGGGGAAACATTTCTGTAAATCTACGAGCTGAATTGAAATTAATTCGCAAACCTGTCTCACTGGTGTAAAGTCAGCATCTCGATCACGAGAATGAAAACTTAATCTCCACTTTCATTGACTGCAAAAAAAAGTTGGGTCTGCGTCGGACCAGACGGTGGAAGTTATACTTCTTTGGCCATTCGCTCACACACAGACAGACAGACGGGATACATAAAAAAAAAAATAATAATAAAAAAAAATTAAATAAAAAACAAATATTAAATAAAAAAAAATAATAATAAAAAAAAAATTTTATTATTATTTAAAAAAGTATAAAAACGTATAATCATCGATTTTTCTTAGTCGAAACAGCGTGACGCGGTTTCTCAACCCACCTCATCCCTTGAACACCTCATCCCAATGTGTACAACGGGCGTAAAGAAGTATAACTTCAAAAACTCCCTTAGATGGTCTTCATTATGTATCATAAGATTCAGTTTTGTAATTTTGGGCGAAGAATGTTTCTAAAAAGTCTTAAAGGCTCTGAATCCCCAAGTGGCTCGTTTAATTTATCAGCCAAGCAGATATTTGCTCTTGAAAAGGTGTCAACATTTTTGGTAGTTGCTTCTAAACAACGCGGTTTCCATGAATATAGCGCCAAAACCATTCAGAACCATAATCAACAAACAACAGATGAGCTTTGGTTGACTAGATCCCAAAATTCCGATTGATACACGTAATTGATCCGATAAATAAATTCATCCACTTCCATACCTGGTGCCACTGAAGGTGACGTTCCAGTTTCCAATGGAAGACTCGATTTTATCAGCATCTGAATGCCGCCGAGGAGGAATTTTTGGAGAAGAAGTGTACCTTAGAGGTAATGGGGAAGAAGTCTCTGAAAAGTGACAGCAGGACCGGGATGATGTTGGTTTGTAGCCAAAGATGTTACTTGATTTCTATAATTTGATGAATTACCTGTAAAAAATAATCGACAGAAATAGTCTACAAAATCTACTACAAAAAAATGATTGTTCTTCTAAATTTTATTTTTATCTTTTTTGAGTAATTCGCGAAGGCGACCTGGTGGAATCGGTGAGGACCAAATGATATCCGTGAGTGAAAGTGGTGAAGAAGACTTTTGATTAACTAAAAGAATGAAAACTACGTTAAAAAAATAGGTGGCCTAGGAGCACACTCCAGATGATGGCTGCTAACTGCAAAGGAATTGTTAGAGGTCTGGCCCAGGGATATATCTCTAGCACCAAAGTTTTTCAGAGAAATGCTCTCTTCCAGTCAACCGACATTACCTATATGGAGGACAAGATATTAGTCTTGGTGCTGAGAGAAAGTAGTCTAAGGCAGCACGAATTAAGAAGACAATGGGCAGAATTTAAATTGAGCGTACAATGTGAGGAACCCTTACTTCTTCAAGAACTTAAGGCCAGTTGAGACGTCCTTGATGGTCTAGTGATGGCTGATACCCACCATTCACCAACATTTTTTAATACAAAATGTTCCCACTCCTCTAACGTTCTTTCCACAGTAAGCCTTCTCCACTTGACTAGGGTCCGCAGGATCGTAAGCCCCGTTGTAATATAGCCTGAAGGACTATCCCATCCTTGCGGTTGCGTAAATTGCATTATCATTTCAACATCCCTTCTTTCAGAAAGAGATTCGGAATTTTTTTTAAAAGAACTCAATTTAAGGATTTTTTAATCCCGAAATTGAGCCCCCGCTACGTTGAGCAACATTTTGTAGCGTTTGATGTGCATTGAATTTCGACAAAATACAACTTTTTCTATGATCCGTACTGCCTGGAATCACATGATCCAAATTACATGTGTGAAAAGGATCATCATTAAAAATATATAAACGTTGTTGTCATTTCAAAGAAGGATAAACGTACTCCTGAGTCCTGCTACTTACTAAAAATAAATTAGTTTACTAAAGAAATATATTAATATATTTTTCTTATCTAGAATAATAAATAAGAAAAAATCCTGTCAAACATACTCATAAATAAACATTATAAAATTGTGTAATTTCCATAAATGATTCGTCGCTAAAGGCCTATCTTGGGTTTCTTTATATCTAATTATTATTATAAATGTTTTCTTGTAATACACAACAAATATATAACACAATCATGTGGATAAACACAAAATTAAACGTAACCCCTGTTTCACACTTTAGTAAATAGTATTATTGATGTAAATTTTGAATAAAAAATTTCCATATATTTCAAGAAGATAATCAAATTGTGGTTAAACGATTTGTATGATTGATTAAAATTAAAGAGTTGTTTGGGTTTGGAATTGAATTTGTATTTTTTATGTAAAAGGAAATTAGTAAGGAAAATAGCCATTATGTTGCCAATTCTAAGACTTGGAGAGGCGTATGAAACTGATAGAAAAATATTATAAATTTGATTTTATTTATCTGATGGTAACCGCAAAAAATAAAAAAAGAAATAGCATGGAGGTGTTTTTTTTAACAAAACCATGTTTTAATGTTTATCTACAACTTGTGTTGTATGCATTGGATTATTTTTCCAGAGTAACCATCTTTATTTTCAGATTCGTATTTTTAAAAAAAAACTCTAGTACAAATGTTAAAATAAAGATCGCGTGTTTAAATTAGATTAAAATTTTTTATAAATATTTCGATGTGTAAAATTTAATTTTTCGATTTCAACAAATATTTTTGCATATACAAACTAATCTTTCGAAGGTTAAAAAAATATTTTTAGGTTGATAATTTTATTTGCATGTGTTATGAAATTGTGTATTGATCTATAAAAAACTCAGACCTGCTTATATGTTTTGTGAAAACAATCTGTTTCAAAAACCCGTTCCACGGATAGATATTTCCACTTTTTATTTATATGGAGGAGAAAAACGTCGATTGTCAGTCGAAAACAACCAGGCACCAGTTCCAACCAGTTCAATAAGATGTCGTTTGAACATCGGTAACTTCGATTTATTTTATTATGTAAACAATTGTCTTTTTCAAAAACAAAGCAGATATTAACTTTTCATCAATTATCCAAAAACCATTAGTTTTAATTTATTAAGTGCAAAATTGTTTCTTATGATTTATTAGGCGTAAACATAAATTGTAAGAGTTTATTACTATTAATTGTAATTTGTGTTTACTAAAAACATTTAAATCTGTTTTTGATCTCTAATATCATAAATAATTAGATAAATATTATAGAGAAAAATTTAATTTGCATCTTTAACTGACGTTTTGTATATCACGCATGTATTTCTCATTATTTACTCATTGATATATTTATATGTAAATATTATGAATAGAGGGAATTAACGGATGTATTACAAGTGTGAAAATGTGAAAATTAAAATAAGAATTTCATATACGACATACGTAATAGTTTGATGAATTTTTGATTCCAGAAATAAAACTAATAATGGAACCGCAACATCAGCCAATAAGTTTTGATGAAAGTATACCAACGACTGTTCTGCAGTCAAATGGATATGTTTCAGAAGCGGTAATAATTTGAATAGGAAAATGGAAAGACATGTAAATAATTTTTGGTCAATAGAAAATCAATCGAATAAATTTTATCAAAAGAATAATAATAAGCTTCATTGTCTTGTTCCACAATCCATCGATTGACTTGATATTTTGTAACAGAATAAATTTATCAAAAATATATTCACATTGGACCAGGTATTAAGAAAAAAGCTTTAAAACTTCATGCATATATTATTTTTACACATGTGTCAATATCGATTGAATTTTCTTAATTTCCAAAGATTTTATGGTAACATAAAGATTGACATTATTGTGTGTTATAGGGACAATGTAAACTTTTACTACAAAATTTGGAATAATATTAATTTCGTTGATGTATAAATTGTAATTTTAAATTTGTTTTGTACCTTTAACCGATTTAATTCTACTACTTACACCACATAAATGTTGTCAAATGTATGAATCCCAGTACATACGAGTGGGAAAATATATTGGAAATTTTTTAAAAAAATATTGAAAAAAAAAAATTTGAATACGAAATTAAACCAATTTTCCCATTTATTCGTTTAACTTTTCAATTTGTTTCACAAAAAGTGATTGACACAGCGTGGAAATCGATGAAAATGAAAAATAAATTTGATTTCCATACTCCATTAACGATATAAGAGAACACAATATAATCGTTTCAATAAAACGTAAGACTGAATAAAATATATAAGAAAAGACATTTTCGGGTGTCAACAAGTTTGTTCAAAGCGTCATAATTTTTAATAATGCTCAAGGGGACAATGAAAAATGATGGAAAAGTTGAACTATAATTACTATAGGCGGAAATTTTGTTGTGCTATAAATTTAATTAGATTAGAAGTTGGAGTACTAATGGTAAAAATAAATACATAGATTATTGAATTTCTAGCAACGGTATTTAACACACACGCTCACGATAATTTTTTTGTTGGACTTCAACTAGAATAAGTGCAAACAATTGACCCCGAAATTTTGGATGAGTTTTCTGGCTTTTCTTGTTCCATCAGAGTAACTGTCCCAGACACCAATGGTATTTATTCCCTCCTGAGTTTTTCCTGATATATTTTTAATTCCTAATTCGTTACAGTCAATGTTCACAAATTTTTCAGAGAAATATAATTCTTCAACTAAATCCTCAATTAGCAACATGGCAATGCTGATTTTTCGATCAAAATCATTCTTAGTGTATGAAACATTTCCTGGTCGTGTACTCTTTTGCTTCGGTGATTAGAATTTGCTCCCCAGATCGTGTGATTTAACACCATTAAATTACTTTTTATAGGGTTATTTGTAGTCCAAAGTCCATGTCAATAAGCTCACAACCACCCGTACATTAAAGGAGAACATTAAACGCTACATCAACGAAATTCAGTTACATTTATGCAGAATGGTCATTGAAAATTTTGACAAAAGAGTGCAAATATCGAAAGCCGTGGAGGACATCTGCTCGATGTGTTATTCCTAAATGTACTTTATGATTCAATAAAAAAAATAACAATTACTTCGGTCCGAAAGAACTAAGTATGACATTCATGAGCTAAAAGTGAAATTTTTACCCCCACTTTTTGGCATTTCTCGATGTTTTAGAACCTACTGATTCTTAAAAAAAAATGAAAGGTTGTGTGCTCGCCGTCCGTCCGTTTGTCAAAAAAATGTTGTCAAGTGTGTCAAAAGAAAGATTTTTATTTATTTTTTTACCCAACTTTTTGGAAAAAATAAAATTAATTATTTGTACGACATGAAATTTTGTTATTATTATTGAGAATTATAAGTTAGTCAAAAAAATAATGTCAAGTGTGTCAAAAGAATGTTTTTCATTTATTTTTTTAGGAAAATATAAAATTAGTTATTTGTATGAAATGAAATGTATAATGAACATGAAATTATTATTATTGAGAATTTTATTGCATTATAAGATTGTCAAAAAAATATTGTCAAGTGTGTCAAAAAATGGTTTCCTTTATTTTTTTAGATAATTTTTTGGAAAAAAAATTTTTGCTGTTTGTTTTGCTGTTTTGCTGAAACATGGAAATTTTTGAATTTGTTATAGTTTTTGAAATATTTTTGGAATTTTGAAAAAGTTTCAATTTTTGATTTTGTAAGAATTTTTGTAATATTTTTAGAATTTTAAAAAAATTTTAATTTTTGATTTTATTATAATTTTTATAAAAATTATAATAAAAAAGTTTCAATTTTTGATATTGTTATAATTTTTGCAATATTTTTAGAGTTTTGGAAAAAGTTTGAAATTTTGTATTTTTAAGAATTTTTGGAATATTTTTAGAATTTTGAAAAAAAATTTTGAATTTTATATATATTTTTTGATATTTGTAAGAATTTTTGAAATATTTTTAAAATTTTGTTTGAAAAAAGTTTGAATTTTGATTTTATTTAATTTTTACAATATTTTTGGAATTTTGAAAGAAATATGAACTTGTGATTTTGTAATATTTTCTCAAAACGCTAAATGGAGAGGTTTTTGAGGAGTTTGTTGATTGTATAATCTTTTCATTAAATTATATTAATTTATGATCTGTTATAATTTTCCGACAACGTATTGATGGTTCGTGTTAGTTTTTTAATACATATCTAAAAGGAGATAAAAAATACATGTGCTTTGAACAAAAAGTTATGTTTGATTTACATCGCTGCCCAAAACTAAAAACCATCTCCTCCTAAAAGATTTTTGCCGAAAACTATATCAAAATCCTTAACCCAGACCGAAGTCTTGATACCTCAGAGCTGTGAGATTTCAGCTCCTTCATATTTTAAAGAAGAATTTTTAGAGAAATAGTTTCCCAGAAGGTTATAGCTTTTTATTTTGGGTCAATGACCGGTATATCTCTATCAATTAAGGGGGATAGAGAGGACTTACAGAAATTAAATTGGACAGTCTTCACCGCTTTATAGACATTACGTGAACCAGTTGGGTGTTCTGCAAATTTAGATGCTTTTTTCCTATTAGAGAGACTTTTTTCTGCATCTATAAGTTTTCTACATATATTTATCTGAATTCGGTACAGTCTAAGGTTTTTATCAGTTTTGTTTTGATTAAACTTTTGAAATGCCTTTTCAAAAATTTTAATTGAAGAATTTTAATTGCCTTTTTACATTTTTTTTTTTTCAAACCACAGATCAGTCTTAGGAAGGGTCAATCTAATTGCAATAACTCTCCGCATACACTCAATAGTCTTTGAAAAATTTAATGCAGCTATGTTATGGTCAAGGTGGCCAAGGCAATTACGTTTCAGGAAAACCGGTTTAAAAAATCTCTAAAACCCTTCCAACTCGCAGCTTTATAGCCCCAAACAAGACGAGGATTAGCTTTAAACTATTTGGAAATTTGTAAATTTAACTGTGTAGAGATCAAATTATGATCCGAACCACCTAAAGGTTCTGATACTTTAAATTGTACCATTTGCAAAGAGCAAATAGTTTAGCCTGTTTACCTATCTCATCAGTAGTGGAATTGTGAATGAGCCATTCTTTATTGTGGACATTAAAGTCACCAAGAACTATAAATTTGGCAGTCAACCTACCAATTTTTTTAGATAGGTCATGAAATAAGTTGATGTTCTCAAGTGAGTTAGGGAGCGATACAGATCAAAAAGAAACAACGCTTGATTAGCAACAAATCTTAAGGGATACCATATTGTAATATTTTGGATTTAATTCAAAATTCTTGATTCTTACATATGGAATGGTGTTTCTAATATATACACAAACACCATGCTTAAAATAATATGAGGATTCTAGTTCATAATGAGGACAAAAGTATTTATTACGATCAAGAGTAACAGCTCGGTCACTAATAATCGTTTCAGTTAAGAATAGAATATCCGGTTTGGATCTCTCTAGATAGAGATGGATTGAATGAAGATTGACATTCAATCCTCTTACTTTGGCAAAATTTATTGATAATTTTTTGCCATTTTAATTCTTGTTAAATTTCAAATTACATATAGGAAAAACCGTTTGGACAGTTGGGTAAATTTGTAACCAGACCTAAGTTTACTGTCAAAAAGTTACTCCGAGTAATATACTGCAATCAAAGAACTCTTATACTTACTTACAGTAGGTAAATTTGTGTTAAGAAAAAATCATAAAAATTTCGATTATTATGTAAACACGAAAATATAATTTAGCATCTGCGGCCATTTTAATAGTTTTATCACAATCAATTCAAAGTAATTTTAGCCTCTTTTAACTATCAATAATGTAGTTAATTTTTTCAGTTTGTCAGCTTTGTTTTATTGGTAAAACTTGAATAAAATTGTAATAGTTTTATGAAAGTATATAAAGTAGATTTTAATATGAAAATGTTTTGTACGCTGTGTGCCTCACACCAACTTTTTGAGCTAAATCAGCGACTTTTCATTTCATACCCAGGTTGCGCTATTGACCACCAGGCGGCGGACGAAAAGTCTCCCTTCAGCTTGCTTTTAAATTTAGTTGTCAATTCATTCAAACATCAATATATTTAAAAATAGTTATTTTTTAAAAAAATGGAAAATAAATCAAATTTATACAAAAGAAAATATTCGGTATGATGTATTTTAAAAAAACAAGCTCCAAAATACGATTTCATTATCATCCTCCATTATGACAATGTTTACAAATTTTGACATTTAAAAATATTCTAATTTAAATATGAAATCAGGCACAGGTTGTACGTTTGATACGAGTGACATCTATGCATAGCATATGTGTACTAGCAATTAATTTAGAAAAGTCAGTGATTTAGCAAAAAATACTAGTGCGAGGCACACAGCAATAGTTTCCAACCTAACTAAGAGATAGATTGCGTTTTCCTTTCCTTTAGGAAATGGATGACGACTGCTGGGTAATCGTGGATATTCTGTGGCATCAGATATTAGTCAAAATACAATAGTATATACATCAACGATGGAGAAAATAATATAATTAGAAACGTAGGTCAGGATGGCTAGGTATTTAAGTAAAACACGGAATGTTTGTTCCTAGGTTTGTTCAACAGTCCACTGCGAATCAAGTGCTCTATACACGTCCTTGTTGGTGACCCAAGGTAAATTTATTTCAAATCATCATTGAGATCAAAAGCCCGAATGAGTTGGGGCCAAACAATCGTTAAAATTAGGAATCACAAAAAGAATATCAGATCCGGAAAACAAACCAAAATTTTACCTAAACGTGGCAAAGCACCAAATTTCTTATTTGAAATGTAAAACAGGTACAGCCTAAGCGCTGCTGATGTTTTCAAGGGCTTAAAAACAGAGACTGAGAGGCATATAATGGATATTATTATTCGGCTAGAAATTAGACAGCCAATAATCGGGAAACAAGATTTGAATTCGTGTACTGATTTGATCATCCTTCACCAGGAGAATTTGGTACTGGTTTCCTTGTAGGTTCATGCATACAACAATCCGAGATCAAATTTATCTCGGTCAATAAAAATATCAGCTATCTAAACGTATGCGGAACATACAGCAACATTTCGCTCAATACCGTGGATGTACTAAATGAAGCTAAGATAGTTGACAAGAAAGACGCTTACAAAGTAGCACTGGAAGAGGTTATGAAACAAATATCAACACGCGATTTAATTATGGTTCTTGGCGACTTTAATGGATAAGTTGGTAGAGATGTCTCTTATCTCATAGTAGACTCCAACATCCTGCATTTGAATTCGAATGATAATGATAAAAAATTGCTTGAGTTTGCGACCTACTTTTAACGGGCGACTCTATGAACTGATCTGCTTTCAGTGCAATCCCCGGTTATCTGGTACCACTATGCATGAACCCTTACACAAACTGACGAATCAAATTTATCTATATTTGAGTGTAAAATTATACGGTACATTTTCGATCCACTTAAGACAGATAAATGAACTCTCCATTATAATAATTATAAGTTTAAAATCAATCACCTTTTTGAGGGTTTGATATAATAGGTTGTACCATCTCCCGTAGAATTGCTTGGTTTAAATATCTTCTACGAGGCGGTTCACGAATGATAAAAATATATACCTTAGTTATTAGTACACCAGGTAATGGACTCCGCACTAGGTACAACACGACTACGATTGGTAAGTACATGGGTGTAAAATTCAATATTTGAATTTATTATTTTTGTTTTTTGTATTTATTTTTTCAACCTATGTTGCTGTTACATGCCTAAGTATAATTTGTAAATAAATTAATCTAAAATTTGTATTTATTTAAGAAAAAACAGATAGGTTTGCGGCTGCAGTACCAACAGAAATGAGTTAAAATATAATAGTATATAATTCAACGATGCTGAAAATATTATAATTTGAAACAAGCGAACAGTTTACCCACCGAGACCATAGCATAAACCCAAACGCAATACTCTCAATCGATATACCTTCATCTTTATATAACACTGTGCGACAGCCAAAATCCGCTGGGGTTCTGACTACCGGGAAAAGTTATATCGGGAAAAAAAAGTTGTACGTGTCCCGGCGTTTCGCTGGGTCACGTCTAGGAATCGAGGTATATCGATTTGAAATTAGTAAGTATCATATAGGAGAAATTGTCACGTTTGGGGTTCTTTTTTTGACATAACTCGAGAACGACTAGTTCAATTTTGCTGAAACAAATTTAGAAATAAAGAATTACAATTCCTTTAATCTACTGATATACTATACGGAAAAAGTAACGAAAAAATAAAAAAATTAAAATTAAATAAATAAGAAATACAAAAAAAATAAAATAAATAAATAAATGAAATAAAAATAATAAAGTAAAATAAAAAAATAACAAAAATAATAATATAAAAATATATTTTGGATTTTTGAGATCAATTAAACTCAAGTAAGTAAAGAAGTAATTGGAATATTTTCAATTCAAAGGTATGGTTTTGAAGTTTCTCAGAAAAAAACTACAATTCACATTTTACGTGTTTCGGATCGGATTCGAACCTACCCTCGTCAGTGCCCGGCTCGAATCTTTGGGCAGACACGCTATCGATTACGCCGTTGAGGCGATGACAATTTCAAAGTTGAAACTTCTTCATCACTTATTTATTTTACTTAAGTTGAATTTTTCCACTGTCATTAGACTCCATATTATGGAAATGCTTTTACATTATATGGGATTTTTTGCATTAAATTTCTAGACAATACTTTGTGTGAATTCATAGAATGGGGAACATTTCTATTCTAATTAACATCCTAAGTCACGATTGTATAGTCATTATTGATTGTTTCCAATCAATGTGAAATCAATGGCTGACACTTGGTCAATTTGTAGTTCTATATGTACTAACATTAGACTACATTAAGGGAATATTAAATTTATTTTGGATTTTTGAGATCAATTAAACTCAAGTAAGTAAAGAAGTAATTGGAATATTTTCAATTCAAAGGTATGGTTTTGAAGTTTCTCAGAAAAAAACTACAATTCACATTTTACGTGTTTCGGATCGGATTCGAACCTACCCTCGTCAGTGCCCGGCTCGAATCTTTGGGCAGACACGCTATCGATTACGCCGTTGAGGCGATGACAATTTCAAAGTTGAAACTTCTTCATCACTTATTTATTTTACTTAAGTTGAATTTTTCCACTGTCATTAGACTCCATATTATGGAAATGCTTTTACATTATATGGGATTTTTTGCATTAAATTTCTAGACAATACTTTGTGTGAATTCATAGAATGGGGAACATTTCTATTCTAATTAACATCCTAAGTCACGATTGTATAGTCATTATTGATTGTTTCCAATCAATGTGAAATCAATGGCTGACACTTGGCTGACATTAAAAATATAATATAATATAAAAAAATAAAATAAAAAAAATTTAATAAATAAATAAAATACGTAATAAATAAATAATAAATAAATACTGTATAAATAATAAAAAAATAATAAATAAATAATAAATAAATAAGTAAACAATAAAAAATAATAATAAATAATAAATAATAATAACAAATAATGAATAATAAATAATAATAATAAATATTAATAATAATAGTAATGAATAATAATAAATAATAATAATAAATAATAATAATAATGAATAATAATAATAATAAACAATAATAATAATAATAATAAATAATAACAATAATATAATAAAATATAATAAAAATATAAAAATATAAAATAAAATTATACTAAAAATAGCAAAATAAAATAATAAAATAAAAAAAATAAAGCAAAAATACAAAAATAAAAAATAGAAAATAATAAATAAAAAGTAAAAAAACAATAAAATTAATACACAAAGCCCTATAGCCACATATCCAAATACATTTAAAATAATAAATTTTGGAGTTTATTCCAGTAAAAATATTAAAAAAAGATTTCTATGAAAAATCAATATTCTTGTCAAAATGAGATACCTTTACTTAATTGTGAATAAAAGCGAAATGCGTTCATCGATTTTCATGATCTATTTCTCGTTTTGTGGACAGATTATGTGGCTTTACGCCAAAGTAATAAGACTTGACACTTTTTCCCGTTTTGAATTTTTCATGATTTTTTAAAATACAATTTTTTTATTTTTTAGGCAAAAAAATTTTGCCTCTTCAGTAAAATAGGACTGACTAGTCGTTCTCGAGTTATGTCCCCAAAACGTGACTATTTCCCCTATATGATACATGCTAACTTCAAATCGATATATCTCGATTCTTAGACGTGACCCAGCGAAACGCCGGGACACGTATAACGTTATTTTACCGATATAACTTTTCCCGGTAGTCAGAACCCCAGCAGGTCACTGACCCCTACCATTTGTCGCACAGTGTACTCAACAACATATACAATTATCAATATTTATAATCATCGTTGTCTGTTTGTTTGTAGGGATATAACGATATTATACATTAGATTACGCTGCGATCGCAGTGGAGTGGTGAAGTGATTTATTGTGATTATGTTATGATTATGTATGTAGGCAAAACCACCGATATACAAGCATGATTCATTTTTGGCACAGAAAAAATCGTGAACTTGTAGCACCATTTTGAAATTAAAACTCAATAAAAAAAATTCAAAAAACCGCCTTAACGCCATCTAGAAAAATAAAACTCCATATAAAAAAATCCAAAAAATTTAATCAAAAACACTAATCCAATTTTTTGCATTTGGCAATGTTCATTGTTTTTTTAATATGCCGTCAATGAATTGGGCTTGAAGAATATCGAAGGTTCTGATGTAGGCTAAAACTACACCGAAAGAAAAAATCTTGGTTAATTCCATCATGTTGGATTGTTATTTGAACATTAAGTGAAAATTGTGAAATTGAATGCGTTTGTGATTGAATCAAACAACGCTCCGTATCTAAATTAACAAATCAGCCGTTGTTGGTATATTTTTTCCATAAGTATCATGAACATATTTGATTTAAGCATGTTTGCAGTTAAATCAAACATGATTTTATTTTAGAGCAACAACTACATTGTTGATTTCATTTTCAATTGACAACAAACGTGGTTAATTCAAAATTAGACTGAAAATTGTTATATTGAATACGTTTGTGATTGAATCAAACAACGCTCCGTATGTAAATTAACAAATCGGCCGTTGTTGGTAAATTTTTTTCATAAGTATCACAAACATATTTGATTGATTTAAGCATGTACCAAATTTTTTAATGTTTCTATTTAGATGTTTTAAGGAAACCAAATCACAAATATTTGTATATATGTTTTTACTAAATCTATAATCCTTATAAAAAGAACATTAAAACAAAGGGTTACATAGTTTCTTAATTTTGTCCACAATTCAATTGTATTCTTTTCTATAAATTTTTCTTCGTTCCAAATTTATACTTTAAATAAACAATATCTGTAATAAGCAATAAAACCAATATACAAAACATTGGTTTGGGCATCAATTTTTTGTGATGTATTTTTTTTGTTTTTGCTACAATTGATGTTCGTTCTTATGTTCGGTTTCCTTTTTGTGCATATAATCGGTACAAAATATTGGTTTGGACTTTGGGCATCATTTTTTTGTGATGTAATTTTTTTGTTTTTGCTACAATTGATGTTCGTTCTTATGTTCGGTTTCCTTTTTGTGTATATAATCGGTGCAAAATATTGGTTTGGGCATCATTTTTTTGTGATGTACTTTTTTTGTTTTTGCTACAATTGATGTTCGTTCTTATGTTCGGTTTCCTTTTCGTGCATATAATCGGTACAAAATATTGGTTTGCACTTTGGGCATCATTTTTTTGTTGTGACGGCCGGCCGGCAGACAGACATAAATTTTTTTTTTTTGTTTTTTTAGAATCAGGAGGTCCTAAAACGTCGAGAAATGCCAAAAAAAGTGGGGGTAAGAATTTCACTTTGAGCTCATGAATGTAATACTTAGGTTTTTCAGACCGAAGTAATATAATTTTTTTTATCAGTATAGTATTTTAAAAAGCCTAACTGAAGTACCTTTCAAACAAAAAAAAATTATTAAAATCGGTTCGCCCGTTCGAGCGCAATTTAACTTTTAACTTTCATGTTTCTTAAAAAAGTTCGAGCCACCCTGTAGCTTAGAACTAGTGAGAAAATAAAAAATAAAAAACCCGCATTAGTTTTTTTTTATTATACTAACGATCATCAAAGTTTCAAGAAAATCGGAGCATTTTTTTAAAAGAATTATTTTCCGCACAAAATTTTTCAAACAAATAGTTCAACCAAACATAAATTTTTTTAAACAAATAAAACCTTAAGGGGTTAATTTACAAACCTGGGGTACAGTTTAATGGAAAGATATTCGCAAAACTAGACTTTGATTTTAAAATCAATAAATTGTAATAATTCTGTGATTTTAAAATGACGATTGAATTCCAAGGTTATGAATTTTTATGTATAGTATTAGACAGGGGCGTCAATTGGGTGGGGCTGGGGGGGGCATTGGCCTCCCCCCCCCCCCTCAAGGATCTGATAATATCAATACATCGATTCAATAAAACCATCCAATCGTGATAGAATTATACACTATAAAAATTTCAATGCACTGTTATTTTGTAAATTCGTCTAATTTTTAGAAGATTTACTTAACTAATATACCAATTTTATCGCAAACTATTAATTGAAATATATCTGATAATATAATTATTACGTTACATATTATTTTGGCCCGACTAAAGTACAGTTCACCGCAATATTCAAACCGTTATCGTTCTTTGTATCAAGGACTAGAGCGCCACCGATACGAAAGGCGGTCGTATTGCTTCTAATCTTCTGATGAAATTAGTTTTATAAACAAAACACGATCGTTCTTCCAAAAACGCCGTGGGTGCGTATTGTGACAAAATTCTATCGTACTATAAGGTGCGCGGCATCACCGCTTTTAGAAGAATGATTGTGTTTTGTTTATAAGATATTCGTGTCTGAGCCACGTCTGAGCCACGATTTCATTAGTATAGCGTTCCTCGAGAGTTCATAGTGCAGTATTTAACATTCAAATTTCAATTGTTATTGGCCATTGGTAATTTATATAAACTTAAAAGTAAGTACATGCAGGAGAACACAACCTAATTATACCCCACTTATTTGGAGAACCCTGACTGTTTGGCATTGTTTTTTATCTGTATCAGATTGTACAAACTTTACAAGACTTTTTTAAAAACAATAAATTAAAAACAATTCTAAAATGTAAAATCCTATAACATATCAAAAGTTTTCTTGATAGTTGTGCTAATTTTTATAAAATGAGTGAAAATAATTACGGAAGTAATTTAAATTTATTGGGTTATTTCCAGTGATTTTTTGATAGTGAATGTTTTATAATGGACAAGCAATATTTTCTAACGACACGAACAAATATTTAAGTTATGTAAATATTTTCAAAGTATGTTATGAGAACTTGCTGTCAAGTTCATTTTATGAATTTTTAATTCATAAAATAGCAAAAATTATATGTTTGGTTGGTTATAATAAAATCCAAAACGTATCCTAAACGTCAATCTTTGTTCATTTTTTTTATACAGTCACAGGGAGGGAGAAACTATTATTTTTTTGTGGTAGGTTTTTCTTATAGATTTGGAAGAAGCTCGCAATAATTGTACAATTTTGAATCAAATGGAAAAATTTACGCACGTTTATGGGTAGTAAGGTGACCAGACGTCCCACGCTGCGTGGAAATGTCACACATTTTATTGCGTTGTCCCACGGAGAAATCTGTCCCACGAAGCGTCCCGCGAAACAAATATTTCCACCACATTTGCCCGAATTATCGAAATAATCATCTACCTACGTATAGTTTGCGCAATATCTTAGTCAGAGCAATGGCTTCACAGTTTTTTCTTGCAGTTTGTATAATGTTATGTATATGTTGATTTAACCATATTGAGAGAACAAACCAGTGCAATATTATTATGAAAAATAAAATACAAAATATTTTACTTAAAAAGATGCAGTTTTGCGTATAAATTCATAAAAATTTAAATTTTTAAACCAGAGTTTACGAGTCTTTATTTGAGCACTCATTTCAATCCTTTGAAATAATATTCAAAAATTGAGATGTTCATAATTTGAATATCGTTCTTACTCGTAAGAGTAAAATTTTTGTTTTTTCGATTTTACTCCTTTGGAGCAAATTACATTTTCCAGTTCTTCCATTCGATTCGTAAAAGAAGAAAATTTGTCACTCTACGTCATCATTTATATTCATTTTTCTAACAATGCATGAATAATTGAACGAATCAAGCATTTTACGTTGAAAAGCATCAAATTTGACGCAAAAGTAAAAGTTTTGAGTATTTGAAAGAAAATATTTATTTCAATTTAGTAGCAAGAATGATATTTTATTATTTTCACTCCTGTATGTGGGAGTGCTATATTTTTTTTAAGCTACGCACTGAAAGGACAAAGTAAAAGAGTGATAAAAGTAGCGTTTTAAACTCTGTTTAAAACACACTTTAACTAGGAAGCTCAAAAGTAAAATTATTATTTTCTACTATATAATTTAATTCTTACAGAATACAGAAAAGATATTAATTATTTAGTAAAATTAAAATAAATTCTTTCAATTGTTTTGCAGTCTTGTGTAACAAAAGTTTTAAGCTACTATAAAAGGTAAATTTATGCTAATTTTTAAAATTATATTTAAAAAGTTCTTCTGCAAATCAAGACGGATAGAAAACGTTTACGTAAATTCTTATACGATATTGAATTGGACTATCCTTTTATAAAAAAAATCAAAACATAACGACGCAAAAGTTTAGTGTATTACCAGTCGGAGTGAATTTGAAAATTAACAGTGGACATTATGATATTAAAAGACATATAGATACAGATAAACATAAAAAAGCGTTGCTATAAGCCGCCAGCTCCAGTAGCTTGAACAAGTTTTGTTGTTATTTTGTTTTCTTGTTATTATTTAACATTGACAAAAAGTTAGTTGCAATTTGCGCTGATAACACGAACACCAATTTTAGTGGTGTCACGTCAAGGGGTGAAAATTTAAAAACAAGCTAAACTCGAATTTGAACCAGAGTGTATTGGGTATTGGATTCGCAGCCCATATTCTAAATAATGCAATGAAAAATGCTGCTGATTTAAATGGCAGGGTTAAAAAAATTTGGATATTTTACTGTCTTACCTGGAGACGTTGCAGGAGTTCTGCGGCAAAAGTAATCTCGAACATAATCAACTTATTGGATACAGTGAAACTCGCTGGCTGGCGGTAATGCCAGCACTAGAAAGAATTTAGAAAATGTACGAACCACTGCAACCACATTTCCTAACGGTTGAATGTCCAATTAAAATAAAAGAATTTTTTGAAGAACTAAATAGTAAACAAATAGTAAAGGAAAGCATTAAATAGTAAATTTATGCACAATCTAGTTAGCACGTTTTCACCGTTCTATTTTCTCGCAATAGAAATTCTAACTAGTTAGTATTTGGAAGAATGTTTGCATTTCGTCCCACATTTTAACGATTTGGCTCTGGTCAGTTTAGGGTAGACATAACTCTTTCTCTCTGAGACAAATAAAGGAAAACAAACAAACAAACAAAAAAACGATTCGACATAAGAGGAGTCACGTAGGGATTGCAATCCCGTGGTGTTTTATTTTTCCTGGGACTATGTGACTCATAAATTTTAAATCCCGGGATGCCCGAGATCTAAAACTCGTATAGAAAAACCATCCTTTTTTTTCTATGCCGCACGATCTGCTGTCGTTTACAAATTCACTCTCTGAACAGTTACAAAGCAAAGATATAATAATTTCTAGCACAAGCGCTTTAATTAAAACTACTATCTTGATGCTTAAACAATGCAGAGATGATGCTAAATTTAAAATTATTTTTAACAAATGAAGGAATTTTGCAGAACTTTGCGGCATTCGCTTCGATGAAACAACACCAGAAGACTAGCAGAGTAACCAATGTAGCTCAGAAGCATTTTATTTTTATTTCTAAGTCGATGCATTTAAATATATGTGTGTATAAAAACGTGTATGTTATGTTTTACGAAAAAAAATTTTTTATGTCATTTAAATTCTCGCAATTCTAATTCTAAAATAATTCTAATTCTAATTCTAATTCTAAAATTCTAAAATTCTAATTCGTGTAAAATTACATTAATCACAAACAACTATATTTAATCTTTTGCTACAGCAAGGGTAATTATCACATCTTAAACCTTTAAATTCTACAATCTTTATAGATAAATTTCATAAAAAAATATTTCAAAAAAAATCTTTAGCAAACACTTTGTGTTTCACACTTTGATGTCTTGATATGCCTGTTACATCTAAAGTTTAATAAATCAACAGTTATAACTCAACAATAATCAATCAACGTCTCTTGCAAAACAATCATCAAACTACGCAAAACCAATAAATTTAACAGACAAGTTTGTTTAATTTTCCCCTACCTAATGAAATCCCAAAATGTTAAGATTTAACAATAAACTAAAAATTCTAATTAAAATCCTCGTTTTAATTCCGTATAATATTTTTGTCAAATTTAAAAAATCCAATTTTTTCAATAACAAATAAAGTAATTTATTTACAACGGAATAGTAGATTCTTGTATGAGCTTAGAATGAAGGCAATTCTTCACGAGGATGAAGTTTCCAGGAACGAGCGTAGCAAGTGGAGGGAATCATCCGAGTGAAGAATTGCCTTCATCCTAAGCGAATGCAAGATACTATTTTATACACGACTACAAATATTTCAAATAATTTCATTCAAGTTTTCCTGTAAAAGTTTATATCGCCATATTGAAATAAATCTGAAATGAAAAACCAAAACAAAACATGTTTGTTTATTTTATATGTATTGTTCTTGTTTTATGTTGTTTATATTACTATACCAACAAATCAAGTTTTTAATTTGTTAGGGGAATTTTGAATAAATAACCTGGAATGAAATAAATAAAAAAGAATTTGATATATAGAAAGGAATGAATACAATTACAATGAAAGATTTACGCATGGAAAGTATATATTCTTTAGTAGTCGTGGATAAAAATATATTTAAATATAAATAAACAACGGATATATAGTGTTATGTCGTTTTCGATTAAAGAACTTGTTAATAACTAGTTCTTAACGAGTTCTTTTTTTCAATCGAACATGCAAACATTCAGTATTATTGTATGAGTAAATTGAATTGGTTATTTTATTAATTCTTTTATTTTGGAATGTTTGAAAAGCATTAAAAAAACAATAAATTTTATAAAAAAAACTAATTTCATAATATATATGTTAAATAATTAAAACGAAATTTAAATTATTTATATGATGCTGCGTTATAATGATAACGTTTTGATTTAACGTTTGTTGCGTATACTTTTTGTCATAGTATGAGTAAAACTCAAAAATAACTGAAAATAAAACTAGTTCTTCAAAAGGGGAAAAAATGCAACCAGTTCAGAACTAGTTTTTTTATTTTGGTTCAATCGAACATGATTTGGAGGGGAAATAATTTTTTTGTATTGAAAAAAAAGAACTAGTTGGTTCTCAATCGAAAATGCTATTACAATATGCATAAAATTCTTCTACTTCTTTATTCCAAACATATTTAAAAATAAATAAACAACGCACATACATATACATACTTTTTCAATAGTCATTAAATTATTTTTTTGTAACTACTAACTTGAGAAATCGTAATTATTTACCCGAATGCCCCAATGATAAGTCAATTTTCTCAAGCTAGGTCTATAATAATAACAAAAAATTACCTAGGTTAATAATGACAAATTTTCTTTTATTTTTAATTGAAATGAACAAAAAAACACAAACAAATAATAACAGCATTCCTTTGTTTCGTTTTATTTACAGTATGAAACTAAACTGCCAGGCTACTTGATATTTAAAGATATTTAAAAAATGAAATGGAAAATGCCAATTTCAAAATCTAACCAAAGCAAATATAATAATTATGGTTAGTAGTTAAAAAAATTCTATATATACTTCGGTTGAGAAGACTAATATAGACCTCGAACATTATATCGCTCGGCGCTACGCAGCAGGGCCGGTCCTGCGTTGTACAAAAGTGCACAGTAAAACAGGGCGCTCAATTTATCACTAAAATAAGGGCGCAAAAACCAACATCAATTAACAATTTAAATTGAATTAAACCGTTTAAAATAATATTTTATGATCATCAAATTTTTTTCTTTTTGTCCAGTGTTTCAAATATTTGCTTTCATTCATTTCTCCATATATGTATACAAATTTAAACATATAAAACATGTATTCTCTTTTCAACTTTAAAACTCAATACACACAAATTAAAAATAAGGAAACGAAACACACAAAAGTATTAGTACTGCTACTGTTCATTTTTAATTTTTGTTCACAATATATATCCCATACTATTGATTGCTGCAATGTTTTGAAATATAATGCACATATACCATGAAAAGTCTGAACAGTTTTGAAATTATGTGCACCAAAATATTATTTTTTACAAGTATTAATAGTACGAGATCCGACTGCAGGATTAGTGCGCTCATCGATTTTTTGCTAAAACCAAATTTTTATGTATATTTATAATTAGGAGAATATATATCTACCAGGTTGCCTATCAAAATTTGGCCGCCAGTATTTTTAATTAAATTATTTTTAATTGATTTTTGGGAAAAAATTTCGTTCATTTGTTTTTTAAATAAAATATCGTCTACATCACGGCAAATTACATAACGATTCTAAAAAATCACGGTTGCCGTTGCGCACCTGGCCGCACCTCTTCGCAGCCAGGTGTAAACAGGTATGATTTCGATACATTTATACGTTCATAACGTACATTGATTAATTCTATATCAAATTAAAGCTAATTTTTTTCTATTTATTATCATATATGGTTGCCTAATTAAATCCGGCCGCAAATAAGGGTTGCTGGCTGTTAAAGATGATAAATATTTAAGGTAGAGTAGAAGAGAGTTAAATCAATATTAATTTTTTGGGAACATTCCTAGTTTATCCCCCCAAATAAATTTACGTTTTTTTTCAGATAGATAGAAAGATTAGGTGCTCTGCATCCTAATTATGAAAACAAAGATTTGCGGAAATGAGGGGATCAAAAGTTATAAGGGATAAAACTTTCAATTTTACATTGGTCCCCCTGCGGCGCAGGGGACGCGGAGGCGACGCGGGAGGGGAGGGGGGTATCGCACGGGGGTCGGGGTGGTGCTATTTTTGATCGAAGTTGTGCAAGGTCGCAGAAGCGAGTCAAAAAAAAAATCAAAAATCAAATCAAGTTACTTCTAAAAACTCAAAGGGGGGACCAAGGTATTTTTTTTAATTTCAATATTTTAGTGTGTGATAAAATATAAATAAATAATAAATAAAAATAAGGAAAAAAAAAATAAAAATAAAAAAAAAACCAAAGGTGGGACCAAGGTAAAATTGAAAGTTTAATCCTTTATAACTTTTGACCCCTCATTTCCGCAAATTTTTTTTTTCATAATTAGGATGCAGAGAACCTAATCTTTCTATTTATCTGAAAAAAAACGCAAATTTATTTGGGGGGATAAACTAGGATTCTACCATTTTTTGTTGTAATTTTTAAATTTGTCATTTTGAAAAGGAAGACAATTTTTTTGGAGTATTTATTAAGTCGTCTCTATTACTTCCCGGTGGTTGAGAACACTAACATTCGACGCATGCGCAATGGCTTAAGAGCGTCGCAGAGCTGGCAATCGCTATCCTCGTCTGACAAATTATGTTACGCGCTAGCTCTCTTTCACTCTACCTTAAATATTTATCATCTTTAACAGCCAGCAACCCTTATTTGCGGCCGGATTTAATAAGGCAACCATATTTGATAATAAATAGAGAAAAATTAGCTTTAATTTGATATAGAATTAATCAATGTACGTTATGAACGTATAAATGTATCAAAATCATACCTGTTTACACCTGGCTGCGAAGAGGTGCGGCCAGGTGCGCAATGGCAACCGTGAATTTTTAGAATCTTTATATAAATTGCCGTGATGTAGACGATATTTTATTTAAAAAACAAGTGAACGAAATTTTTTCCCAAAAATCAATTAAAAATAATTTAATTAAAAATACTGGCGGCCAAATTTTGATAGGCAACCTGGTAGATATATATTCTCCTAATTATAAATATACATAAAAATTTGGTTTTAGCAAAAAATCGATGAGCGCACTAATCCTGCAGCCGGATCTTAGACTATAACGAAATTTTGAGTAAAGCTATTCACAGATACATTAAACGTGTGCACAGTTTTGAAATTAGAATACCGAAATCAGTTACAGGATGTTTATGGTTGTGTATGTATGATATTTTGAATGTGTATATTTTTTTATGTTGAGTATAGATAATAAATATTAAAATTCTATGGAAAAGAAAACTAGACAATTTTTTTTTGGTAATTGATAAATTTAAAAAGTAATGAATGAAATAATAAAAATTAGGTCCATGCAATAAAAACAAAATTAAAGAAAACCATTTGAAGGCAAATAGTATATTATTTAATTAGGAGCTGAAGTGCTACTTGTTGTGTTACACTGAAAAAAAAGTCTGCTCAATTTATACCATATAGGTATTAAATCATGTATAAAAGTTGCTTAAATGTGCGCCAAGAATAACTATTCTCAACCTATTCTAATATGAAGAATAGGGGCTCGATAATTTGTTAATTTTTAAAATTCTAATATTATGCAATTAAAATATAATTGAAGTAAATGCGGTTTCTCATTTCGAGCATAGTATAAATTTATTATTAATAAAATTGTTCGTCTTTTTAAATTTAGATTAGATTTGTGAATATATATTCTCTTTTTAAGCATATGGAATTCAAAAGCATTCTTAATATAAGAATACATTTATTAGAAAACGGAATTTTTTTCTAAAGTCGAGCATAATTTTAGTATGATTAAGAGAAATAGTGATTAACCTTTGAATTGTTTAAAGATATATATGCTCAAACCCGTTCTTAAATAAAGTTGATCTAAGTATAATTATTCATAATCTGAGACAAAAATAGTGAATTTGATTTCTGCATTTGAGAATAAAAGCAATCGTTTTGCTGCATATTTTAAATCTATTTGAGATCCATTATTCTTTTTTCAAGAATAATATGCAAATTTCAAAAGCAACTCTTCTCAAAATAAATTAAAACAGACAATTTTTTTAATTATTTAATAATTTATTTTTAATAATAAAATAATAATTCTATAGATATAAAATATTCATATGTACAATATATATTATAATTATTGTTTAAATACATACATACATTTTTATAAATATCAATAATCTTAAAATAAAATAAAATAAAATAAATAATAAAACATGGCATTCATTAAAAGAATTTTCATCTTTTTCATAATTTTAAACTATAAATTCTAAATTACAGATTCAGTTTTATTTCAGTTAATATAGATAAATATTAAATAATTTATTTCAATAAAAATTATAATAAATTTTATTTTAAGAAAATACTTAAGCAATAATATTATTATTGCCGAAATATTTAAGGTATTAAAATTTAAATATATACGCCTTATTCTTGTTAATTTGAGCTTTATTTCGCTAAATACGTATTTCGAAAGCTAAGTTTTCATCGACAGTGGTATCTAAAAAACTAAATATTAAAATAAAAACAACTTGATTAATTTTAAGATTTAGTTTTTTAGATACTATACGGTCGACGAAAGCTTAGCTTTCAAACTACGTATTTAGTGAGAATTATTATTATTTAAATTGAAATATTTTGTTACAGTTTAGAACTTTTTATATTGATTATTATTTCCGTTATTATTAAAATTAGGCAAATTTTGCTTACATTTTCCCTGCTGAGTTTTCCGCAATGTTTTTAATTTTAATATTAAAATTTTTGTTTGGAATTTAATTAGATTAATGACTTCTAAAAATTTGGTCACTTCGTCCTGAGCATACTCGTTTTTTTCTGCAAATACATATCATAATGTTTGTTGCAATTGTCAACCTTAATAAAAATTAAACTAGTTAAATCCAAAATTATGTTATAGAAAATTATTTTAACTTACTAGTTTAAATTCACTCGCAGAAGTAAAATAATCTAATTGCTTGGAAAACCCGACGCGAAGAGTTTCAATGCGGTTCAACTGACTTCTTTTCTTTTTAAAGTTGCATGCTTCTTTATTTCTAAAATTTTGAATGGTTCGTGAATATATCTTAAGCACGTTTTATTGGCTGCAATGCTGTCGCCTTGAATGAACAACTCCGAATTAGTACTGCTTCCTTGTACCCTGCTCGTAATGTCTGTATAAAATAAAATAAAATTGTTGTAATTTGAATTTTTTTTTTAAAGTGTTGAATATTTTACCTGAAGATTGAAACTGAAACCATGTTTTCGCCCAAAAATATTCCTTGCTTTTTAATTGGCTTGAATAATTGCTATATGTGTGCAATTTTGCAAGAGAATTCTAAATGAAAATTTACTATGATCTTTCTTCGGATTGTAATAAATCACCTGTAAATATATTTACAAAAATATTAACATTTATTTTGTTTGAATTAAATACCAATATCGTATCTAAACATTAAAATGAAGAAACAAAGATGATGATCTGTGGGTACTTTGGATTCGAAAATTGTAGATCCACACTTGCACTTGGACACCGCCGCCTGGCTCAGTAGCTCGCTAGAAATTTTATAATTATAATTTTTCATTTGTGGCATTTTATGTATTTATGTACTTGTTTATCTTTGATTGTGATAAAAAGTTTATTACCAGTTTTTAAATTATATGAATTTTTAAAATAAATAACTTTGCCATACTCACTATATATAATTTTTTAAAGCACTGAATATATGACACAATTTTCACAATACTAATTCACTTTAAATTCACTTTGTTAATTATTTTGGTTATTTTGCAAGTTACTCCTTAAAATGGCTACACGAAATGAACCTGGCAATGGTATAGTTTAGTAAGAACAGAACAAGATTGATTAAAATGTGTATTTATACATTTTGTCGTTTAACTCTCCACTCACGAAAAATGTTCTTTAATCAACTTAACAAAATTGTTTAAATTCGATCACTTCATTCTTCACTTGAGTATAAGAAATAAAAATGATAATAAATTGTTGATGAGAAACTATTATTGATTATACTTTACATAAAACAAGAAAAACTAGATTGTCACATTTTATTTAACTCAAAATCCGTTCTATAAATTTAAAAAATTTAGTTAAAATTTGATTGTAATTTTCTCAGAATAAAACTATATTAGAAATAATTTTTCAAGAAATAGTTTTTCTACAAATGATTATAAATATTTTACTAGAAATGAGAAAAACGTTGCACAAAATCATCGAGTTATTTAAATTCTATTTTTAAGCGTAAAATTATCAAATATATCGTAAAAAATCGTAAACTAAATGTAAATGATTTAAATTGAGTATTTCATAATTGAGTGAAATTGAATAATTTAATCTTAATTTAGAAAATATCAATATTGATAAAATTAAGGATACTTCTCTCAGGTTCATTCAGTTATTCTATAATCTAGAAGATAAGTTTCGAATATTCATCAACTAAAGGTTTCTGTATTGGAGAATAGCTTCTACTTGATATTAGAATACAATTTCTCTCAGTGTAAGTCATTGAATAAATATCTATGGAAGAGTAACTAGACATTTTGAATGCAGCATCTAATTTTTAGTATAGTGTTTGCATTCTTGCTGGGTGGTACTGTTTACAATTTGCATATTTATATTTTCAAAACAAATAAAAGAAATAATAAATGTTACATGTAAATTTAAAAGCCTAATATGTTTGAATAAAATATTTCCTTATATTTCCATATATAAATATTTTTAATTGTCCATACAACACAAATTTTAATCATATTGAATTACTTTAAGAACACCTTACATTCGGCTGTGATAGCGTTTGAAATTTGGTTTGACAACGATGGATTAAGAAAATGACATTTACGTAGGGTAATAATATATAAAATTAAACTAGAAAACAACAGTTTTTGTAAAGCAAATACTTTATATTTTTGTTAAAACATCATTCTAAACCCGTTTTATGCATAGTATTAGTAAAAATATTCTAATCATTGATATGGAATTCGATGATCAAATATCAGTTTATTTAAGATTATTTGTACATATTTTAATGCAACACTTCATTTTTATGAATAAACTACTGCACAAATACTAATATGTAATTGTTTTGTAAAACATTAATTTAAACGAAGATTTTTTGCATTGAATTTTCTTCATAGAATGTGTAATATTTCTATTATAGTCCACATTCTAAGTCACGAGTGTATAGTCATTATTGATTGTTTTCCAATCAATCCGAAAATCAATGATCGACACTTGGTCAATTATTGACATATATGCGCGCTTGCATATTTGCCAACATTTTGGGGAATTTTATTTATTCAGGATTTTGTGAGCAATTAAACTCAAGTATCTATGGAATTAATTTGAATTTTTCCAATTCAAAGGCATGGTTGGAAATATCTCAGAAAAAAACTCAGTTTTTCTCTTTTACGAGTTTCGGTTGGGATTCGAACTCGTAACCTCATCAGTGCCAAACTGACGAGTTCAATTCCTTTGGCAGATACGTTTAGCCACTACGCCACCAAGGCGATGATATTTCTAAGTTGAAACTTCATCATCAGTTATCTTACTTAAGTGGAATTTCTCAATCGTCAGTCAAACATAGCTTTTTTATGGAAATTTTATTAATTTTGAATGCAGATTTTTTGCATTAAATTTTCTTGACAGTACTATTGTGTGAATTTATAGAACGTGTAAGTTTGGCACTTAATTTGAAAGGTTACGAGTTCGAATCCCAACCGAAACACGTAAAAGAGAAAAACTGAGTTTTTCCTGAGATATTTCCAACCATACCTTTGAATTGGAAAAATTCAAATTAACTCCATAGTTACTTGAGTTTAATTGCTCACAAAATCCTGAATAAATAAAATTCCCCAAAATGTTGGCAAATATGCAAGCGCGCATATATGTCAATAATTGACCAAGTATCGATCATTGATTTTCGAATTGATTGGAAACAATCAATAATGACTATACATTCGTGACTTAGAATGTTGACTATAATGGAAATATTACACATTCTATGAATTCACACAATAGTACTGTCAAGAAAATTCAATGCAAAAAATCTTCATTCAAAATAAATTAAATTTCCATAAAAAATTATGTCTAATTGACGATTGAGAAATTCAACTTAAGTAAGATAACTGATGATGAAGTTTCAACTTAGAAATATCATCGCCTTGGTGGCGTAGTGGTTAAACGTGTCTGCCAAAGAAATTGAACTCGTCAGTTTGGCACTGATGAGGTTACGAGTTCGAATCCCAACCGAAACACGTAAAAGAGAAAAACTGAGTTTTTTTCTGAGATATTTCCAACCATGCCTTTGAATTGGAAAAATTTAAATTAATTCCATAGTTACTTGAGTTTAATTGCTCACAAAATCCTGAATATTAATTTAAACTTTAGTTTTTATAAATTTTGTTTAATTTGAATATCTTAAAGTAGAATTTCGAATAAAATAAAATCATTTTATTTTAAAATATAGAACGAAATATGTCAAATGTCATGGATGAAGAACGCACAGATATACAAATTACGGGCTAAGGCCATCTTCAGGATAATAAATCTAACAGTAATAATTTTATTATTTTTGATAGTTTTATGATCATGAAGATGGGCCTAGTCTAAAATATGTAGATATTTAAAAATAAACAAAGTATTTTAATTCAATTGAGGAAGAACAAATTTAAAATCAAATATTATAAATGGTATGCAACAAATTTTAAAATACGATAAGATAAGCCACAACAATTTTGAGATAACTCTTATGTCCTGGGGCGCATTTCTCATGTTTGAACAGAGCGCAAAAATGTCTTGCATCGGCCCTCCTACGCAGGATCTAAAAGTTCTCGGTCAATAAAAGCTTACTTCTCAACCCTGTTATATAATGTACTATTACTCCGTTATCTCAAAAAACGAAACAAAATGTTTTGCTATAATCTATTTATGACAAATTAAAGTATCCTCAAAAACAAAACACAAAATAAAATTTTTCTTCAAATACTTTTTCATTGATGTAATATTTATTTCATTGTTATTGTACTACATACAAATATATAAAGCCGATGTTTTAACAACTCGTTTTTGGAACCTCTCGATTGTTATTTTATTAATTGTTGAGTCACTAATTTCCAAATGAATGATTAACAAAACTACCAAGTGCCTACTCCTATTATAAAAACTAATATAAAATTATCATTCCTTCATATCATTAGGATATTATTGTTCTATTTATAATTTTTCCAAATAATTACTCACATCAAATACCAATTTTTTCAGCAAAATATTTTTTTATAGAGATTAAAACACAAAGATAAACAAACAAATATTTATCAATAATATATATAAAACAATTCTTCAATTATTCCTTTTAAATTTTGATAAAATAACTATGACTATCTTTGTATAGTTGAACTATTTTCAGAAACATTTTGCAAATAATTTTTTCAATCAAGAAAAGAAAACTACCTACCAGATCTAGTTCAACTATTTTTCAACCTATCGATAACTATTTATTCCGATTGTTCATATCAACTACAAATTTTAAAACGAATGAATCTCTCCGTTCCAAATTCTCTCGGATAAAAAAATAGTTACTCGAATAAAAACACTTTGAATAAAAATAGAATTTTTTTAGAATAGAAAACTAGGTAGGTAGTAAAAACACTTCGAATAAAAAATCCTTTCGAATTACAAAACTAGTAGTAAAAACACTTTGAATAAAAAAACTAGTAATGTAAACACTTCGAATAAAAAAACAAGTAATGAAAACACTTCGAATAAAAAAACTAGTAATGAAATCACTTAGAATAAAAAAAAACTAATAACTAGTTTTATTCGAATGAATTTTTTATTCGAATAGTTGTTCGGACAATCGCATAATTCGAAATGTTTCAACAATCGAATAATTCAATTGTTTTTATTCAATTGTTCCCATCACTAATTTTAATGTTATGTAGCTCAACATGTAGGTGTGTATGGTAATTGCTAATAAAAAATATAATTCACATCGATAATTCAAAACCGATTTTCTAGAAATTCACATTTTTAAAATTTTTGATTTTTAACATATGAAAAGTACATAACATATATGTTACTAACATTTTTATAATTTTCAGGATGGAGTTATTTTTGTTTTTCTAACTATTATTCTTGTAATGTGCTTTAGAATTTAAAAACGGTTAAACAATGACTTGCGTCTTTAAAACTAACCATCCAATCTTTTTATTTGTCTTTGTTGATAAGGTAAGTATCGGTTTTGTTATTTTGATTATTGCTTCGGTCTGAAAGACCTAAGAATTACATTCTCGAGAAAAAAGTGAAATTCTTACCACTTTTTTGGCATTTCTCGACGTTTTTAATATCTACTGATTCTAAAACAGCAAAAAAAAATGTTTGTCCGTCTGCCGGCCGGCCGGACGTCACAACCGATAAAATATAGAAAACCGCGGAAGGGATTTCAAAAATTTTTATTTCCAAAAAAAGGTTTACTCTATAGTCTGTGGTAAGAGCTAAAAGATCGATGTGTTTGATAACGGTACCGGAAGTGTGTCAAAAAATTGTCAAGTATATCAAAACATGGATATTTGTAAATATTTTTGGCATAAAAATGTTTATTTTAAGTTATTACGAGTTGGTAGGCTTTGCATTACCGGTTAATCGGTTAACCGGTAAATCACAAAAACTTTATCAAAAACCGGTAAATTTCTAATTTTTTACGAAACCAGTAAAAATTAAAAATTAAACAAACTTATATTTATGCTTATTTAATTTAATTGAAAAAATTAATAATTATAATATTCTGAAGAAAATTAATTAATTTTTAATAAAATAGCATAAACTGGACCTAAACAAACATATTTTAAGCCATGAAAAAATCCAAGGATGAAACCCCTCAAAAGATACGGTGAAATATTCCTACTTTTTATTCTATCAGTTTGCCGCAAGTAATAAAACGTAGATACATGATGTTCGTTCGTTTATGACAAATACTGCTTTTGAAATCTAGTTCTTGTCATCTGATAAATGTTTAACGCTGCAGTTGACCAACATGTTCAAATGTTCAAACTTAATAGAACATTGATTCAATTACGACTGATGATGCTGCTGTTAGGAAAAAAGTTGAATCATTGATTAATGCTTATCGCTTATCAACTATCTTTGATTCTAGATTCAAGATCAAGCAGCCGTTTAGCAATTACTAAAAAGATTTTGTAATGTTTAATTAGGATAAGTTTAATCGCCATTGAATCTGATTTAAACTTTTCGGACAGTGAAATTGTTTAACTTATAGTAATAAGCCGTGGCACCCAATATAAGTTGCTGTAAAGACAGTGTCGATAGGATGTAAATCTATATGTCTTCTGATATATATATGTTAAATGAACTTAGTGCAAAAAAAACATTCATATAAGTAAGGACCTTAAAGGAGTTCTCGTTATATATGCGTATCAAAGAAAGGACATATATTTTTCGAATGTTTTGCACGATCTCCATGACTTAAATGCCATTAAAGTATGCAACGTATTCTCTGAAATATTTAATAAAACAAAAAAGCTGTTGAATTAATCGAACGCTTTGCATTAAATTATTGATCTGAAACCGGAAGCTCAGATTCAGAAGTGCACTTCCAGTGATCGATTAACTGCGTCAGAATCAACAATAAGAGAAGAGCTGAATGAACAGAAAATTAATAAACATTTTGTGGAAAGCAATATTGAACAATGACGTAAGGCATTCACAAATATTATTAAAAATTAAATTGACTTGTTCCAAGAATGTTCCACGAATGTTTTGCGTGGCAAATGTTTAGAGAAAGCTTTCAAAAAATAAATTACTTACCATACGAATAACAATGGACGAATTCAAGCGTATGTTTGCAGCAGTTGGTCTGATTTTTATTAAACTAAGGTCGAACTTGAATAAAAACATTTTAGAGACAACGTGTTTCTTACGCCGATATTTTAATAACCAATACCTTGAAAAATTTCAAGATTTAAATTATTTTTAAATTTTCTTCTTCAAAAGTTATCCAATGGACTTCTGCCTTAACAGGCATACAGCCTGTTGAGGCAGAAGTCAATTTAATATTTATATCATTGCATAGCCTGTTGAGGCAGAAATTAATTTAATAGTTATATCATCGCATAGCCAGTTAAGGCAGAAATTAATTTATCATTTACATCATCGCATAGCCTGCTAAGGCAGAACTCAATTTATTATTATATCATCGCATATATTGGACGTGTATACCAAAATAGTATTATTCTATCTGTGGTATAAACGCTCAGAATAATATTGACAGATAGAATACGGCTAACATTAGGTAGATTTCATATAAAAATTTACCTATTGCAATGGGCTTCATCTCGGAATTTCGGAAAAATTTTGGTGCCAAACGACTATGAATGATAAGCGGAGACGGAAAAACAAAAAAAAAAATTTATATATATATATATATATATATATATATATATATATATATATATATATATATATATATATATATATATATATATATATATATACATATATATTTATATATATATATATATATATATATATATATATATATATATATATATATATATATATATATATATATATATATATATATATATATATATATATATATATATATATATATATATATATATATATATATATATATATATATATATATATATATATATATTGTAACGAAGGATATTTCGTAACATCCCCATTCATGGTAAATTTTTTTTTTACTTTCCTTTATTACTTTCCTTCGTCACAAGGTGCCCGATTCCAGATTTGAATTCACAAATTTTGTGTCTCATGACATTTTACCCAACCTCTCAAACCCGTTTATCTAAGTTTCAGTTTTTCTAATAATTTGAAATATTCATAATTAAATTACAACCGTTCCCATGTTTCGTTTTGGCAATTTTGCAAAACATATTTATCCACTTAAATTCTAACGGTTCCCATGCTTCGTTTTTGTAATCAGTGCAAAAACGTTTTCAAAAATTATCTAATTTCTGTCTTTCCCACATTAAAACTGAAACCGAGTTATAATAATTTTAATTATTTTTCGAAAAATGATAATAGTATATTAAGAAACTAGTTTCATAATCGACGATTTTATCGCACGCAATCTGTTTAGAAAACGACCCGCGCAGCGGGGAATTTTCTAAAGGATAAGTGCGATAAAACGTCTTATGAAACGAGTTTTTTATACTATTTTTTCTATTTTGCATTTTTTGTCTTGAAATTTTAAAAAATATTTTTTATGTTTTAATGTTTTAAAGAAAATTTCTAAAAATTTCAATTCAAAATAGTAAGCTCTGCGTTTCATCATAGTTCTATATATGTTTTTGTTGCAAAACTAGCTTTCATAAAATGTGTATTTTATTAAAATATAGTCAATTTGATATTTTGTTATTATTACTAATTATTTTAATTAATTAACATATTTAACACTAATTTAGATTATTTTTTAATAATAAGATTAATTAATAAGAATAATTTTATTTATATAATTATTCGTTTTAACTTTCACTGACGTTTGTATGACCAATGTGACCAACCTTGAAAAACAAAACTTTGCGTATCTTAATGAAGGCCATTTCGATACGCATTTGGGTATCGAAATGACTTTATTTTAGACGCAAAATAGAAAAAGTCTTTTCTTTAATTGTGAGAAATTTTTAACTATTTTCACAGTTTAGTGAATTCTTGGAAACATTTTCTTTTTTTGTCTTAAATGCATTTCTTTCAGCATTTTAACAAAAAGCTCGGATTACACCGAGGTGTAAACGGTAATGAAATGGTCTCGGTCGGGGAGTCTACGATAGTACTTGAACGAAGACACTACACGGGAATCTTTTAATTTTGTTTGTTATTTTTTTTTTTTTTGGTGGAGATCGTATCGTAGTAGTTTTATGGTGTTTTTGTTATGTATTAATTTAGTTAATTAATTATTTTTCTTTTCGTGGATCATAAACCAATTTTTTTTTGTTTGGTTATTTTTATTCGATTCAACCTAGTTGATGTGAAATAAAAAGGTTTATCCAGAAAAATAAGATTTGAAAATAAAATAATAATTTGTACTTAATTAGTGATAATTTCATTTAATCGATTAAACCTAGTTGATGTGATATGAAAAGGTTTATCCAGAAAAATAAGATTTGAAAAATAAAATAATAATTTGTACTTAATTAGTGATAATTACATTTAAGTAAACGATTAAACCTAGTTGATGTGATATGAAAAGGTTTATCCAGAGAAATGAGATTTGAAAAATAAAATAATAATTTGTACTTGATTAGTGATAATTTCATTTATTCGATTAAACCTAGGTTATGTGAAATAAAAAGGTTTATCCAGAAAAATAAGATTTGAAAATAAAATAATAATTTGTACTTAGTGATAATTTCATTTATTCGATTAAACCTAGTTAAAGTGATATAAGTAGGTTTATCCCGAAAATTAAGATTTTGGAAAGCTTATAAAATAAATTATTTGTTTTGGAAATAAAGATTAAATCACGTGAATTGGAGAAAAAAAAAGCTTCTTTCTTTTTATGCCTTTGGAATATCATCACGAATCAGTGACATTTGCACCATACAAGCGACTATTAAGGTGAGTTTTAGAATTTAGTGATTTTTGGTTATTTGTAAGGGTAAAGATGTATTACAGTTTATTTAAGAGGTGGTTGGTGTTCCTTCAGAACATGTAACTACCAGCGTTTCTTGAAACAAAAAAATGAAAAAGAAAAGGAAGAAGTGAAAAATCGAGCACATGGTACAGGGATTAAAAGGTAAGTAGGGACGGCTGTCTGCGTTTTTCTTATCTAGCATCCGCTCACTTCTAGGGTTTCCTGACTGCCGATTCAATCCCACGACCGATACAGACTGAGCCAAGTCGATAGAGCGGGAATCGGGCATACGGTCAGGAAAACAATTCTATGACTCTAGTAAGTGCAAGCCTCACTCCTAACTGAAGCCTTAATTGCACTGCTAATCGTCACAATATATATATATATATATATATATATATATATATATATATATATATATATATATATATATATATATATATATATATATATATATATATATATATATATATATATATATATATATATATATATATATATATATATATATATATATATATATATATATAACGATATGAGCTATAACGGAATTTACCGGCACTCTCACGATCGCATTTCTTGACCTACAACAAAAATTTTTTCTTTATACGTTGCGGCAAAAAATCTTTTGGACAAGCTCGCGAACTAGCCATATCCGGGTACAGGTTAAGTGGCTAGAGCCAAAAAAGTCGAAAAATCTAGGGCATTATAACTTCCGTCTGAATCATAATATTTTAACAAAATTTATCAATATTGAATATTTGAACATATTTCTATCTTACTGTTTTTTTTCCCAGACTTGGGTATCAGATTTTTAAGGTCACTTTTCTTTTTCGGGGTTAGTTAAGTAAAAAACATTTTTTGTTTCAATTATGTTAATTGAAACAAAAAATGTTTTTTACTTAACTAACCCCGAAAAAGAAAAGTGACCTTAAAAATCTGATACCCAAGTCTGGGAAAAAAAAACAGTAAATTAGAATATTAAACATAGGTCGATAAGACTTAAAGTCTTGAAAAACAAAAATAAATATTTCTATCATTTATTTTCAAATGACAACCTTGGCGTTCCAGGTTCCTGAAAAATCACCTGTTTTAAAAATTTAATAAACTTTATTGTCCTTGATTTGGCTGAAAATGGCCAATCTCACTTTTGAATATGTGCGCATACGTCAACTAGAACATAAATCTTTTCAAAATTTAAAAAAAAAATAGTTCAAGTCTAGAGGTTGAGACACCAGGGCTGTTAGAACGAAAACAAACGCAAACGGTCATGCCTTCCTCATTTTTGAGTTAATGTTATTTAAACTCATATTAACTTTTAGATAAACTTTTCAACTATAACCTCAGAAGTTTTCAGCTTTCTAACCCAAGAGGTCTCAATGTGATTGGCATTAAACCTAATACATGCCATTCAATTACAACAACAACAACTTCCATAAACATATAAAAATATCCCATAGAAAAAATATTAAAAAAATTTCTTTTGTTTTTTTTCAGTTTTTAGTTTTTTTTCGCAAAAATTTAAAAAAAAATTAAAACAAAGCTGAGTCATTATTGTTTTAAATTAAGGAATATTTTCTTATATGCATATTGATTACACATTTACAAAAGTCTTCCTAAATTGTAGATATTTGAATTATTTGAGGTGTAAAAGTTGTTATGCCGCAATCTCAGGTAATATCTAACCAGTAGTATTTATAAGAGAGTCTACATCCCACTCCAGAACGAGTTCAGGTTCTGTATTGGTAGACTGAAGGAAATGTATGCCTTGGTAGTGAGATCTAACGGTCAACGAACAGTCAAGGATACATTTTCTTCAGTCGCCACACTGTTCTATTTTTTTTCTCTCCCTTATAAACTCACTACTTGGTAATCCTAAAGTTTAACATCCGTAACTACATAAAACAACAACTTAGTTCAACAAAAATACACTACCTGGTTCATTATCCATACCATCAATTAATCGCGTTGCTACAACAACACGTCGTGTTGCTTCAGTATCAATTTCTATTAAAAAAACTACCACTCTCACAGTTAACTTTGTTTTAATCAAACAAAAAATAAAACTCATTATAGTTGGAATTGCATTTTTCTATTTTTTGTTGATGCTATCAGACACAATCTCATCATCATCTGTTTGAATAAACTGTTAATAAATTGTTGCATTTCGTGGTTATTGTTATTTCGTTCTCTCTATAATCTTTAATAACTGAAAACAAAACAAACACGAATTATATGTTGTTGATCTTTCTTTTTTGTAATTGTTTGACGATCTCGTTCTAAAAAACCGATTAAATTGCTTTGTTTGGGAAACTAAAACAACGGAGAGAAATATACAAATTTTTTTGAATGGTCATCTCCTTCGCTCCCATTCGTTTAGATTATTTAAACAAAGCATTTTTCATAATTTAGTTCAGTATGATTTTTGAGATAAAATCAATAAATTCGTTTTTTTTTGGATTCTCTTTTTAAACTCGAAATCGAAATTAAATTTAAAGTTGGTGTCTAAAATTAATAAAAATAACGTGCGTTTTAATTAGTTATTTTATTCAATGTACGATTTCTTAGTTACAATTGTTGAAAGTGAAAAAAGAACATATTATTAAAGTCCGCGGCGAATATCACTAATTGTTGTTTCTTGATTTCAATATTGATTTGATAAAGTAGTAACCTTGAATCTAAATATAGTGCACGGGCTATTCGCGGTTTAATGCCGGTTAAATAAGTGCACGTTTTGTATTTAGGCAAATTGCCTATGGTGTTGAAAGAAAAATTTATTGCTATTGTTTTTGAAAAAAACTGTGACTGAATACTGTTTATATATAACGTAAACAAATTGTTATTTAGATTATGCAAAATATATATCTAAAAAAAAAGGAATACTGTAAAAATAGAAAAAATTTTGCCTGTTGTGTTTGTCATTACTCATTATCATTAGGATATCAATAGTGAAAATTTCTAATTTGTTTGGATGATACTAATAAAAGGAGATGCAATGTAAGTTCATGGAAAATAAGATTATGTTTTTTTATTGCTATTCGGTGTTGTTGGAAAGATTTGGAAAATTGTGATAATCGATAAGAAGAATAAGTAGATTGAAAGGCTATATATATTACACTATATGGATGGCTATATATATTGTTAACGGATTTAATTAGCACGTTCTAAGGAGCTGATCAGAGACTGAATAATATATCCACTACAACAAAAGTCTCACACCACTTCGAATTTTGTTATTTGGGGACCTTCAAGATATCTCAACGTTTTTTTTTCTAAGCTAAGGTTTTTATATTTTTTTTTTATTATTATTAATACTTAAACTTTTTGATTCTGAATTGTTGGTGACCATTATGGTCAGATAGTAATTTTTCTTATATAGAGATTTTTCATGGTCGAAGACCACATTGGTTCTTTTTTTTCTTATTATTATTTTTCGACAGTAAATAATATCCTGGCATAACGGAATCTGCCACAGATTCCGCTATAAAGTTGTTTGACAATTTCAGATTATAAAATTATGTGTGGTGGTGTTGTAGGTGTGACGTTGTGACGTTGTAAAAACGTTTATTTGCTCTTTGGTAGTTTTAACCAAATTAAATAAAACTGTTCCGAAATCGCATTGATAAAGTAGTTTCCGTTAATGTATTTAGTTTGGTTTGATAAATTTTTTGGATTATTCTGGACTTGGACTATTTTACTTAAATTTTTATTTAAACTAATCTGACACATCCAATTCTATTTGTACACAAAGCTGTCTGGTCCCGAAATCTACCTATTTCTAGCGGATATACGTGCCGCTTGGACTTTTTTCAAATTTGAATATAAAATCTTATCAATCGAAAAGTATTTCAACAAAAAATTATAAAACTAATATTAATTTAAAATTAAAACTAAATTTTCAGTGATTTTGATATTGCACATTTTTACAATCGCATGAAATTGCCTTTTACATTTAACGTTTTGACCGTTACAATTTTTTTGAATATACTATTATACTATCGATCAAAAGCAAAATATCAAATAACTATCTGTCAAAGTAGAAAGGTATACCTTAATATATTATTCTATCCGTTTACACCATAATAGTTTAATAGCTATTTGCTATTATTCTATTATACTACCATGGTGTAAACTTAGTGAGCCTGTTAAAGCAGAAATTAATTTAATAGTTATATCATCGCATAGCCTGTTAAGGCAGAACTCAATTTATTATTATACATATCATAGCATATAGCCTGTTGAGGCAGAAATCAATATGTTATTTACCTGATCTATTGAGAAAAAATATGTAAGAGTTGCAGTTCCGGTATTTTCAAAATTGTCATCGGAAGTTTTAACACAGTCCACTGCCAATATCGGAAGCTGGAACATTTTGGTATAGTTTGTTTAAACTAATGATTCAAAATAACTAGATTAAAGTTTATTATTTTGGTATATTACCAGTAATTTACCGGTTAACCATTTCATAAAACTTTTTTACTGTGTTACCTTTAATTGGAACAGTCGGTAAGTTTGCAAACCCTAATAGACCGAGAGCCCGCGACGGCCAGACCTTCGTTATTTTATAAAAGCTGACAGTTTTTCTGCGCATACCCCCTACTCAGGTAGGAACGATTAGCGATATATGAAGTTTGGATCAAGGTGGCTTTGGCAGGGAGCAGCTAACAGAGGGGCCTTCAAAGTTTCGTGAAAGCATAAAAGGTAATTTTTTTATATATTCTTCGGGATAGTATTAGAAGTCACGTTACCCATTGTCAGACACTTACTATCGTGGTAACCCACTGCAAGACACCCTTAAACTTTAACAAATTGATAAAGTTTAAGGGCGTCTGGCAGGGGATTGCCACGATAGTAAGTGTCTGGCAATGGGTGACGTGACTTCTAATACTTTCCCGAAGAATATATAAAAACATTACCTTTTATACGTTCACGAAACTTTGGAGGCCCCTCTGTTACCTGCTCCCTGCCAAAGCGACCATGATCCAAACTTCATATGTCGCTAATTGTTCCTACCGTAGTAGGGGGTATGCGCACAGAAACTTTCAGCTTTTATAAAATAACGAAGGTCTGGTCGTCGCGGGTTCTTAGTCTATTACATTAATTTACTTTTTGAACGTTGTCTTCTTTCAAATCCAGTCCATGAAACTAAATGTTGATTGTAGGCGCCAATAATTATTTGTATTTCAAAGCTCAGCATATATCATAAACCTTTTTTAGTTGCTTCTTTTGTACAGGTATTATGGGAAAATGTTGGATAAAAAAGAAGATGAGAATCGCTGAATCCATATATTTCTATGATATGCTTATTAGTATTAAGTTTGATTACTTTGTTTTGATTATAGTTATTATTCAATTTTGCATCCGACACAATATTAGTGGTAGCTGCTCTACATACTAACACTGCATGTGCAAATAAAACACGTCCAGATAACATTATTTTTCCTTAAAAAACTTAAGCTTTCGATTTTTTTTTGGTTCTGTCATATTTATATATATAAATATTTTTTTTGGCCTAAACTCTCAATTCAAATTATCACTAAAACAAATTATGGTTTTGAAATGTCACAAAATACAAACTAAATATTCTGGGATAACATTGATATATTTTTAAACAATTTATAAATAAAAATAAATAAATATTTAATCAATAGAATTTATTAAGAACTATTATTATAGTTTATTAAATTAAAACTTTAATTTTGCGATCACACACAGTTCATCGATTTAAATTTATATACTAATTGAACCGATCCAAACAATTTGATCGTTTGTATATCATATTATCGATTCTCTGTTTCCCTTTCCACTCTTGTAACAAGCAATTTTCACTAATACAAACAATCATTTATGCCAAACATGTTCTGCAATGTAGTATTAATTGAAACAAAAAAATACAGAAGTACAAACAAATATCCCTACGCTTATTGCAATTGAAGAAAATTCCTTGGAATTTCGAATATCGAGTTTCTTTGAATGTTAATATGTACTATTATTTCAGAGTAAAAATTGAAAATAGTCCGTCGTTACAAAGTTCAGTAAATTTTTAGGAAATTTCGACTTGACCCTTTTTAATTTTGATTATTTTTTGTTTATAGATAGTCTTACATAAATAACAATACGAGTTTTCTTAGAATTTTTTTCCTACCAGGGGTCTTCACAAGGAGCCCCTCAATTTTTTGTTATTTTGTGTTGTGAGTGCATTTTGACGAGCGATTGTAGAAAAACTACTCAGTCATTTTTCATAAATGATATGTCGTTGAATAGGTATTAGAACAAGGTTTTTAAAAATGTACACTGTTAATTTTTTGAAATAACTTTTAACGGTGTAACATTAAAAAAAACGGTGTAACATAAGAAAAGATGGCGCAGTCTCTTTTTTAAATAAATTGAAGCTTATTTTATATCTTACTACTTGTGAAAGTTTAGGATATGCGTTATTTTTTGTTTTAAAGGTAAAATTCATTCGTTGTTCATATGACTGTCGGAAATCAGTTTGTTATGTTCTAAAGGAAAATTATAAAAATGGCGTTATAAACTAAGACATTTTTTTTATGTTAAATATCAAATATTTTATTATTAAATGAACTTTTTAAGATATTATAAAAATTATATATGTACAATAAAGAAAATATGAGCAATTTCAGTCAAGCTCAGCAAAATTTTGCGACGTTTTGACTCGACACTTTTGAATTTGGTTTATTTTTTGTTTACAGATAGCCTTTGGTAAATGAAAAATACGACTTCTCGTAGAATTTTTTTTTCCACTAGGGGCCTTCACTGGGTGCCCTTGAATTTTTGTAAGTTTATCATGTAGAAATCATTTTGACGAACGACTGTAGAAAAACTGCTTAATTGATTTTCATAAATGATGTGTCGTTGAATAGGTGTTAAAATAGTAGATTAAATAACTCACGTTCGCATTAGTAATACAATAAAAAACGCATTCGCACTAGTAATACACACTATTTTTGTAACGTTGTTAGGTTGTTGTAATAGTTGTAAGTTATACAAGCAAGTTGTAATAGTTGTAAAAGTTGTAATAGTTGTAAATTATACTAGCTCGAAAAAATAAACATAAGAATCCAACTAAAACAACACATAGTAATCCAACTGAGCTGTCAAAATTGTGAACTTTGAAAACCTAAATGAATTGTTTTTTCCTGCAATTCAAATGATGCGATGTGTTTAAGTTGTTTTTACTATATGGTAAGTTATTTAAATTATTATTTTGATATTTTAGTGCTATAAAAATATTATATATAGATAGATATATTGATAGATTTAGCTACAAATCTCACATGCAGGCGGCGTGCTAGCCCGTGCACAAAATATTTTGTGGTCATATGTGCGGAAATGTAGTTTTTTCTTGTATTTTGTTCTATTACAAAATTACACATTTTTTATACATGTGTTACAAAAAGAAATTTTTGAAATTGTGCATTGTTAGTTTTTATCCTTTTTAACGGTGTTACATAAGAAAACAAAATTAAAAGATGGCGCTAGCATCTATACCCACTTTTTTTATTTTTTTTTTTAAATAAAATTGAAGCTTGTTTTTATTTAATTACCTGTGAAAGTTAATCTGTTTAAAAAAATACCATCCAAAAAAACACCGTTAATCCCATTAAAAGGAGGTTGTATTTTTAGATATGCATGATTGAAAAAGGTGGGTATTGGCGTAAAATAATATGGATTAAAAAGGATTAAAAATAACTAAAAACCATCTTAGGGATTTTAAATTATATATGGCTGTAATTATGACAAAGATTTTAAAAGGTTGAACAGATGCTTAGGTAAACAAATGTAGAGTATTTGATCATAAAAAAGTCCAAGCGGCACGTATATCCGATAGAAATAGGTAGATTTCGGGACCAGACAGCTTTGTGTACAAATAGAATTGGATGTGTCAGATTAGTTTACATAAAAAATTTAAGTAGAATAGTCCAAGTCCAGAAAATCCAAAAAATTTATCAAACCAAACTAAATACATTAACGGAAACTACTTTATCAATGCGATTTCGGAACAGTTTTATTTAATTTGGTTAAAACTACTTTTAATAACATATTAAATCCACCAAAAAGCAAATAAACGTTCTCACAACGTCACACCTACAACACCACCACACATAATTTATAATCTAAAATTGTCAAAGAACTTTTACACCTCAAATAATTCAAATATCTACAATTTATGAAGACTTTTGTAAATGTGTAATCAATATGCATATAAGAAAATATTCCTTAATTTAACACAATAATGACTCAGCTTTGTTTTAATTTTTGTTTAAATTTTTGCGAAAATAACTAAAAACTGCAAAAAACCAAAGAAATTTTTTTAATATTTTTTCTATGGGATATTTTTATATGTTTATGGAAGTTGTTGTTGTAATTGAATGGCATGCATTAGGTTTAATGCTAATTACATTGAGACCTCATGGGTTAGAAAGCTGAAAATCTCGGAGGTTATAGTTGAAAAGTTTATCTAAAAGTTAATATGTTTAAATAACATTAACTCAAAAATGAGGAAGGCATGGCCGTTTGCGTTTGTTTTCGTTCTAGCAGCCCTGGTGTCTCAACCTCTAGACTTGAACTATTTTTTTTTAAATTTTGAAAAGATTTATGTTCTAGTTAACGTATGCGCACATATTCAAAAGTGAGATTGGCCATTTTCAGCCAAATCAAGGACAACAAAGTTTATTAATTTTTTAAAACAGCTGATTTTTCAGGAACCTGGAACGCCAAGGTTGTCATTTGGAAATAAATGATAGAAATATGTTCAAATATTCAATATTGATAAATTTATTAAAATATTATGATTCAAACGAAAGCTATAACGCCTTAGGTTTTTCGACTTTTTTGGCTCTAGCCACTTAACCTGTACCCGGATATGGCCAGTTCGCGAACTTGTCCAAAAGATTTTTTGCCGCAACGTATACAGAAAAAATGTTTGTTGTAGGTCAAGAAATGCGATCGTGAGAGTGCCGGTAAATTTCGTTATAGCTCATATCGTTATATATATATATATATATATATATATATATATATATATATATATATATATATATATATATATATATATATATATATATATATATACAATATACATATATATATATATATATATATATATATATATATATATATATATATATATATATATATATATATATATAAATTTTTTTTTTTTTGTTTTTCCGTCTCCGCTTATCATTCACAGTCGTTTGGCACCAAAATTTTTCCGAAATTCCGAGATGAAGCCCATTGAAATAGGTAGATTTTTATATGAAATCTACCTAAAATAGGCGTATATTATAATCTTTAATGATGCCTGCATTACAATTTAAAATCCCATTTTTGTTATAAAAATGAAGTTTGAAATTAGTCACTATCAGCTAAATTCTATTACTTTAACAAAAATTTTCAAAATTTAATTTTTCTAAAATGAGTGAATATAAATGCGTTAAACCATTTTCAAATTCAAGTGTTCTTCAAATAAAAGGAAAATCACAGAGAATGTTCGACAAAATTTAGATGTTCTTGGGATTAGTGCAATGGAGAATAAATGAATATGTTCATCGTGTTATTTAAGTTTAATCAAACAGTCAACACTACCTTCTGGTTCAGATTTATCAACATCACTAACTGTGGGTGACGATGCAGTATCCAATGACGCATCTTCAAATGAAACGCAAACCGATCAAGTGATTGGTGAAACCGGCTTTAATCGAGATTATGTTCAAACACCAAACTAGATTAACTTAGAGCGTGATGAGTTAATTAATAATTTAAACACACATATTGTGCCGCATATATCGGACCATCTTTCACCTCTTAAAAAAAATTGTGTGGCAGTCTCGACTACAGTAAACAAAAAGTTGTACAAATAACCAAGTCTTTTCAGGAACTTTTGACTGGAGAAGTATTAGAGTTGTCTGAAAATATAAAAATAAGGCAACGTTATGAAGAAATTATTAGAAACCTAAAGATACATTTCGACAATGGGCATTATGCTGAAAATCAAAAAATTTTGTCAATTTTACGCAAGAAATAAAAATGCAGGAAATTCAAGATATATTTGGAAGTAATGCTACTCGTCATTTGGTTGAAAAAAGTAAAACTCTACATGAAAATAATTTTCAGCATTCATCTGCGACGGATAAAAGAGGTGTATCTACAACAGATATAAATGTTGTGGAACAGTTCTATAAAAGTGATGAAATCAGTAGATTAATGACAGGCAAACGAAAAACAATATCTTTTAAAAAAGGAGATGATCGCATATATCTACAAAAGCGCTTATTGCTATGTGCATTAAATGAAGCTTATGTGGAGTTTAAAATTAAGTTTCCTGATGTGAATATAGGATTTACTAAATTCACGTCCCTTCGACCACAAGAATGTATAAAATTATCCCAAGGAGTGCATAATGTGTGCGTGTGTACCATACATCAAAATATGAAACTAATGATTCAACACTCTAAGATATCTTGGATTACTGATGCTGCTCTCCAGAATTATAAAACATTAATTGACTTTGTTTCATGTGGTGAATTAACAGAAGATTGAAGTGCAACGAATGTTCAAAAAAACTTCAATAACTGGAAGAAAGATTACTAAATGATTTTACGTTAAAGGAATCCTTCAAGTCAAATATCAACAATGGAATACCACTGATCGATGCAATTTGGATACTTTAATAGAAACTGTAGAAGAATTTATGAAAAAATTTGTTTACCGTTTAGAAGTTTTGATACCACACAACTTTATAGCAAAACAGCAATCTACATTCATTGAGGAAAGAAAAAAAAATTAGAAACAGGAGAGTGCTTCGTTCGCATAAGCTACTATTCATCCATTCGTTATTTATTTAAAAAGTGACGCAAGTGAATATATGCAGCACCGAAGTTTTATCCTTATTTCGGATATAAACGATCACAACAGTACTACAGTCTATCTTTTCATTACAAAACTTATTGATTTCATCCGAACGCATTTAAGTTCTAATATTAGGAAAATAATTTATAACACCGACGGTGCACCTTCTCAATACAATAAAATAAACATAACCTAATTAACTTATGCCATCATAAAAAAGACTTTAAGGTTGATGCAGAATGGCATTTTCATGCTACCAGCCATGGAAAGGGACCTTGCGATGGGATTGGTGGTACACTGAAGCGTGCTGCACACCGTTATAGTATTAGTAGTAAGAACAGAAATATTATTCGAACACCAAAAGAACCTTTCAAATGGGCTTAAAATGGGAATCTACCATGATCTTTGGATACGCCGATAATAATGAATGTTAATTGATATTCATTCAAAAGAAAAATTACAAAATCGACATAAAAATGCGATTACTATAAGTGTACTTTTTGTACCATTTAATAACTAAGACAATAATTGCAAAAATGTTTTCCAACTCAGAAGAAACTTTTAAATGTTAAATAAGTAAATAATTTTTAATCAATATTACTATATTTATTTTCTTTAATTTGTATTTTTTTATTTGTATAATTTGTATGATATTTTAAAAAGTTTATACAACAATAAAATATTTATAATTTAATGTTAAAAGACAATCTTTTACTTTTTGACCATAGTAACATTATACGAACATAATACTTCTCCAGTCAAAAGTTCCTAAATAGATTTAATTATTTAAACGGCTTTTTTGTTTGCAGTCGAGACTGTCAAATTATTTTTTATAAGAGTGATAAGTGATTACTAAAAGTGATAAATCAACATTTCATTTTTTTATGCCATCTAATACAAAGAAAATAATTGCAGAAGTGTTTTCCTATTCAAAAGAAACTTCTGTTTGTAAAATAAGTAAATCATTTTTAACAATTGTATTTATTTTATTTATTGTACTACATATATAATTTTTATAAAATTTAAAAAGTTCATTTAATAATAAAATATTTGATATATTACTACATTTAAAAAAATCTCTTAGTTTATAACGCCATTTTTACAATTTTCCTTCAGAACATAACAAACTGATTCCCGACAGTCATATGCACAACGAATTTTATCTTTAAAACAGAAAATAACGCATGTCTTAAACTTTCGCAAGTAGTAAGATATAAAAAAAGCTTCAATTTAGTTTTTAAAAAAATAAAAAAGAGGCTGCGCCATCTTCTCTTATGTTACACCATTTTTTCTTATGTTACACCGTTAAAAGTTATTGCAAAAAATTAACAGTGTACATTTTTGAAAAAAAAAATGTTCTAATACCTATTATAGTATACCTATAACTGTTCTATACCTTCTAATACCTTTGTTCTAATACCTATTCAACGACATATCATTTATGCAAATCGATTGAGTAGTTTTTCTGCAATCGCTCGTCAAAATGCACTCACATTACAAAATAACAAAAAATTGAGGACCCCTGGTCGAAAAAAAAATTCTAGGAGAATGCGTTTTTTTATTTATGAAAGACTTTCTATTAACAAAAAATAATCAAAATTATAAGTGGTCAAGTCAAAACGTTATTGAATATTCGTGAAATTGCTCATATACTTTATTTTAGATAACATATATAGATAACAAAGCAGATGTATTTGTGGCGTTTAATTTAATTTTTTAAAAGTTTTGGCTTTGTTTTGTTGTTGTAAAATAACAAAATATGTAAATACTACTTATGTGTCTTCTCTAGGTTAAAAAACAAATAGCATGTTTTTGTAAAAACTTTATCTTCAAATACTATATATAAAGTTCAGCTCATTGAATTTTATTATCAGTTAAAAATCATAGCCATCAAAATACATTACATCAGCGAGAAATAATGTTCAAGTGTCATTTTGTCGTGTTGATCTTAATTTTACTTTCAAATTTAATCGATTCAAAAACTTATGTGAAAAACCCTATTGTTAATACAAATACGGGTAAAGTGAAAGGAAGTGTTTTGACAACAAGATTTGATAACGAGTTCTATGCGTTTCGTGGCATCCGTTATGCTAAATCACCACTGAATGAATTACGGTTTAAAGTAAATAGTTTTAAAATAGTTTTGTGAAATAAG